>SNQJ01S0237837.1:0-13722 GCA_010110895.2 Picea sitchensis
AAAAAGTATTCCTTTTTGTATTAATCTTCACAAGAGTAAACTTTACAATATGTGTTCGGCACTGCTCCTCAAACCTGGTCCTGGGCTCCTCTTCACAATGCACCAACTACTCAACCTCACAATACAATTGTGGGAAATTGGAGCAAAGGGGGGATAAATTTGGGCAGAGTTTCTATATTCCTCTTCTTCCTTTCAAATGGGACCCCTACTCCTTCTTTTATAGGCTAGAAGGAGCTAGGTATTTGGTCGAGTGACTGGTCATGCATGGTCGAAAGGTTTAGTTAACTTACCCAAAATTGTGTGTTATGTCGACAAATTTCTATTTTTCGTGCTTTTGTAGGTACACGCAGGCTGTAGTGGGTCAGCTAGAGTGTACACGTGGGTTGTAGTGGAGAAGGGTGCGCGTGCCTTTAAAAATGGTGTTTTTAAGAAGAGTTGTTTAGTACTAGCTTGGCAAAGAAGGAATATGAGATGGCATGATGCCAGGTAAGCATGTATGGTGCAAATTAGGGTTATAACACCTTGGGACATAAACCTGTAGGACGACTGAGATAGAAAGTATTGCGTCAATCTAGCCATGTCTGTCTAATGAGACTATCCCCTTCAGACTCCTTGTTGTGTGACCGAGATATCATGCCCAAACCCTTAACAATATCATTGATGAATCTTAGGAAGGATAGCAAGGTTTAATTCTCGAAAGGGAAGACCCTTTCGTCTGGAAGACGAACAAACAAGATTTTGTTTGGGAGAACCCACATGACCAACACCTAGGAACTTTAGGCTAAGACTAAGGAAGCTAAGTTCTTTTAGCTTCGGAGATTTGGAAGTCCAAGACTTCGGAGTATTTTCGGCCCTCATAGTCATAAATCGGTCGAATGCGACCGAGAGTTAAGACTACCCATAAGGTTGATCGACATTGGACGGTTCCCCAGGTGGTTAGGTGAACCTATATTACCAACTAAATCGGGATCCAAAACCCTAAAGGCCTGATCCGTAAAGAACCTATAACCGTAGATCGAGGGATCCTTCGGGTTCTTTCCCAGCCTTCGATATACCAGGTATGCATGGTGCTAGCCCCTTTAGTTCGGAGATTGGGCACTTCAGGAGAAAAGAGGAGTTTGCATTGCAAAACTCCCGAACACCGAATCCTCGAGGTAACAAGAGTCATAGATCTATAAATCTACGTGGCTAGATCTCGATCGTGATATCTGAGGAATGTTAGAAGGTTGTCAGTCCGGGGCGATGTGGTGTGGTGACATCACCTAGGGTGACATGGACCCTAGCTTGACGTGCCATGTGTCACCCGAATTCGTGTGTATCACATACCCTATAGGCCCATTGGAATGTAACCAGTGTCACCCTGACCCCTCCTACGTGTCAGTTCCTGATACATGTCTGCCTAGCTAACGTGGTTGGTGAAGTGATCGAGACTCCGAGAGACCGAGACTTCGGGACTCCAGAGGATTTGGGATGCAGCATTGTAGAGAGACCAAAAAGGTCTAAAGGCCGGAAACATGTGGCAAGCTTACGAGACTTCGGAAGTTCGGGACTTCGGGAGGTTTTATGCGTAGATAACAAGGAGACGTTCAACGCCGAAGTGTCAAACTATGAATTCCTCGCTAGCCTGCGTGTCAGACGAGGGTTAAGCCAATTGTCGGATTGGTTTATGGATGGACCTCCCCTACGGGAGGCAGGAACCAAGAGATGAAGCCATAGGGGCGTCACGTGGCTCTCAACCATTGAACACCCGAAGAACTTCGGGAAGTCGTAAGATATAAACCAAGGGTCAGTTTAGAATCTGGTAGCAGTCAGGCAAGTAGAAGAGAATGGATCATCTCGGAGAAATGATTCGAGATGAGTTAGTTAAGAAAAAAAAAATGAATTTATGATGTCCCACCCCTTAAAAGAGTATTAAGGAGTCGGGGTGTTACAAATTGGTATCAAAGCATGGTTACAACACTTGGCCTACTTGGGCTCATGGACGAGTTGTGTAAAAACCATATTTAAAGAAATTTAAGGGTGACGCCCTATCTTACCTCTTTCCTAAAAAGTATGGTTAAACTTTTACTAAAGAAAAGAATGAAACCTTCTTATTTGTGTGTGTATTTAAGAAATATGAATTGTGTGTTGTTCGTAAACTAATAGATTTTTGGCTATCAGTCAGTGTTTTTTCAGCACTCAAGCAGTCAATAAATCACGGGAAAACTACAAGTATAAAGGATGGTGACGCACCATGAAGTGGGGGAGGGTTCCCACAATAGAGATGAAGAATCTGACAAAAGGAGGGTGGTGGAAACCCCTCCGGATCTAGATGAAAATGTAAGGAGCCTCATGGCCGAATTACAGAGTTCTAAGGCCAACAACGAGAGATTGATAAAAGAGCACGAAAAACAAATGGAAATTAATGCAGTATTGTTGCAGAGCTTATCTGACATACAGAGGCAACTGCAACATAGACCCAAAACCAGTCAGGTGGACCGACGACATACGAAGAGAAGTCAAAGTCCACCTGAGATACGAAAAACGCGGTCCCATAAGTGACCACACTAGGAGTACCTCGAGGAAGGCCCAACCTCGAAGAAGGGGACACTCATCGAGAGAGTCCTCTGGAGAGAAAACTGGCAACTCTGAGGGATCCTCTAGTGGAAAAACTAGCTCACATTCTCAAAGGAAAGGAAAGAAGCGAAAGCATTCCAAAATTCATGACCCTAAAGAGTTCAAGAAATCCAAACCACTCTCTTTCAATGGAGAGATTGAGAAAGGGGAAGAGGTAGAAGCTTGGCTACTTGGTTTAAAGAAGTACTTTAGAGTCCATGACTACTCTGAAAACTTGAAGGCTTGAATAGCCATCTTCAACCTAAATGGAAAGGATTCCATTTGGTGGGAAGACCTGAAGTATGTGAAAGGAATCCATGAAGAGGACTTATCATGGAAACAATTTGAGAAACACTTCAAGATGAAATATATGTCAGAGAAATAATTTAATGGGAAGACTAAGGAGTTCTATGAACTCAAGCTGGGACAACTCATCATAGAGGAATATGTCAATAAATTCCTTGAGTTTTTGAGGTATGTACCCTACATAAAGGATGAAAAGGTAAAAGTGCAACGATTTATTAGTGGGTTACCTCAGACGTACCAGAACAGGATTGAGTTTGACGAGCCAAATACCTTAGAAGACACTATCCATAAAGCAAGGTATTGTTATGAATAGTTCGAGAGTCAGACAGAACCTCACGAGGACTAGAAGAAGAAGAATGGTTCGGGATTCAAGAAGAAGGGGTTTAAATCCTCAAGATTTAAGAACTATGGGAAGAACTCTGCGATGAGCCTTCCTACTGATAGTGTGTATCAACAAAATTTCCCTTCCCAGAGTGGAAATAACCCTTTTGGAGCAACCTCAGGAAAGACTGATAACCCAAAGAAATAACCCTTGTAATGTTGGGGTTGTGGAGAAGAGCATATGCTGAGGGATTGTCCACATAGACAACATAACAATAGGAGAGTCTACAATATCCAAGAAGCTACCACAATAATTGATGTGGCTAGAAGCATGCCACGAATTTATGCAGCCTTGGATAATAAACAAGCCGACCACCAAGCTTCAGTGGTGGATATGGAAGGTATGATCACCAACCATTTGGTTTCTATTTTAATTGACCATGGTTCTAATTTGAGTTATGTATCCCCTCATATTGTTGATAAGTGTAAACTACAACTAGTTAGGCATGTTAAGCCATGGTTGGTACAACTAGTCATTGACACCAAAAGAAAAGTAGCATAGGTCATACCAACTTGCCAATTCATTATGGATGGATTTCTCACCCAAGCGACCCTTAACATACTTCCCCTAGGATCTTATGCCATGTTGATTGGTATGGAATGGTTTTCTACTTATAAAACTAAGTTGGACTGTTACCATAAAACTTTAGAATGTGTAAATGAAGAAGGGAGAAAGATAACTCTCCGAGGGATTCAGAAGCTTGCCTCAGGGAGACGAATATCAACCCTTCAAATGAAAAAGTATTGCAGAAAGGGATGTCCTCTATATGCAATACAGGTGTTGGAATTTGTTGAGAATGACAATCCAAACCTAGAGGACCACCCCATATTAAGAGATTATAGAGATGTGTTTCTAGAATAGGTATCGGGTCTACCTCCGAGAAGAGACATTGACTTCTCAATAGAGCTTGCACCAGGAGCAGTGCCAGTGTCTAGAGCACCCTATAGGCTGAGTACACTAGAGCTAGTTGAGATCAAGTTACAACTAAAGTAGATGATGGACAAAGGCTACATCCGACCTAGCGTGTCCCCATGGGGAGCACCCATCTTGTTTGTGAAGAAGAAAGATGGCACACTCTAACTGTGCATAGATTATAGACAACTCAATAAGACAACCATAAAGAACAAGTACCCCTTACCAAGAATAAATGACTTGTTTGACCAATTAGGGGGTGCTTCCATTTTCTCAAAGATTGACTTAAGGTCTGGATACCATCAAGTCCAAATCAAGGATGAAGACATCCACAAAACTGCCTTCAGTACCAAATATGATCACTATGAATTTGTGGTGGTTCCATTTGGATTAACCAATGCCCCCACCACTTTTATGTGCTTGATGAATAATGTACTCAACAAATTCCTAGACAGATTTGTATTGGTTTTCATTGATGCTATCCTAATATACTCCAATAACAGTGAGAAGCATGAAGAACATATTAGACGTGTGCTTCAGTTACTAAGAGAGCATCAACTCTACGCTAAGTTTAGAAAGTGTGACTTTTTCCAGAAGCAAGTCCATTACTTAGGCCATGTTATTTCTAAAGGAGTGGCAGTAGACCCTGACAAGATCAGGTCAATTATGGAATGGCCTACCCCAAAGGATGTATCTGATATCAGATCCTTTATGGGCTTAGCAGGATATTATAGAAGGTTCATAAAAGGATTTTCCAAAATTGGTTGTCCAATGGCTGCCCTTCAGAAAAAGGGGGTTAAATTCACTTGGACATCAGAATGTGAAGAAAGATTTCAGGAACTGAAATACCTTCTGACCCATGCGCCTGTGTTGAAGATTGCAGACCCTGATAATGACTTCCTCGTGTGCACATATGCCTGTAAGGAAGGACTCGGAGGAGTCCTTATGCAAGAAGGGTGTGTAATTTGATACGAATCCAGAAAATTGAATGAGCATGAAACCAATTATGTGACCCATGATCTAGAGTTGGTTGTCATAGTGCACGCTTTAAAAATGTGGAGGCATTACCTCCTAGGTAGGATATTTGTACTTATGACGAACCATTGTGGGTTGAGGCACATGTTTGATCAACCAAAACTCAATGTTAGGCAAGCTAGGTGGATGGCTCTCCTTAGTGAATTTGATTTTGAAATCAAACACATCAAAGGAAAGGAAAATAGGGTGGTCGATGCCCTTAGTAGAAGTGTGAAAAAAATTCACTTGGCAGCGGTAAGCACTTGTGAAATGGATGTTAGGGAAAGAGTTAGGAATGCACAAGAAACAAATGAGCATCACTCGATGCAATGAGTGATAACTGGATTATTCAAATCATGAGAATTATTGGTCAGTTGCGACTAATACTCATGGATATGGGTCATAGATTAATGACTTACACTACACAGTTATTCTCGAAAATAATATCTAATATGTTGCACTACGGAAGCCCCTCTATGCTTAAATGCATTCTTCAAGACCATGACCTCATACCTAAGGCAAAAGCCTACAGGGATAAAGTATGAAGGCTATCAGATGCTCGATGAAGGCCCACTGAATTACAGAAACAGATTGTATATCCCAAGTTGTGACGAATTGAAGAGGTTCATAATGGAAGAACTACAAAAGAGACCATATATTGGTCATCCAGGTTATCGGAAATTGATCACGACCACTAGGAAACAATTCTATTAGCCTGGATTGAAAAAGGACATAGTTGATTATCTAGCTAAGTGTCTAGAATGCCAACAAGTTAAGGCAGAACACCGGCACACAACAGGGTTGATACAACCTCTACCAATTACAGAATGGAAATGGGAAACCATCTCCATGGATTTCATCACCGAATTACCAAAATCAGCCAAGGAGAATGATGCCATCATGGTAGTGGTGGACAAATTGAGTAATTCTGCTCACTTCGTCCATGTCAAGTCAAATTGTAAGAAATAGATATTTCCAACATCTTCATGAAGGATATATTCAGGCTGCATGGCATGCCTAGGGAGATTATATCTAACAGAGAAACAAAATTTACTTCAATCTTCTGGAAATCCATAATGGTTGCTGGTGAGACTAAATTGTTGTTTAGCACAACCTATCACCTTCAAACTGATGGACAAACATAACGAGTAAACCAAACATTAGAAGACATTTTAAGGATGCATGTAATGCATCAACCTAAGAAGTGGGAAGACTACCTACCATTGGTAGAATTTTCCTACAACAACGGTTATCAAGAGTCACTGAAGATGAGCCCTTTTGAATCCCTCTATGGTAGATAGTGCAAGATTCCAATCCGTTGGAGTAATCCAATGGATAGAAATACAATCGGACCTGACATGATGAAAGAAATGGAACAAAAATTGATTTGAATAAAGAAAAATATGAAAATTTCGCAGGATAGACAGAGGAGTTACACCGATAGAAAGAGAACTCCTAGAGAGTTCAAGACATGAGACCATGCCTATCTTAGAGTTAGGCCTAGGAAGAGTTCCCTGAGAAGGGGAGCGTGTTCCAAGATGGAACCTCGGTATTGTGGACCCTTTGAAGTCTTATATAGAGTGTGACATGTATCCTATAGGCTAGCACTCCCTCCCACAATAAAGGCACATACTGTTTTCCATGTTTCATTATTGAAGCAATATGTACATGATTCTAATCATATAATTCACTGGTCTGTGATCCAGGTGGAGAAGGAGGGAGAATTACTGCCAAAACCTCAATGCATACTAGACAGGAAGGAAACCCCAATCAAGAACCGAACCATTGCGTAGGTCAAGGTGCAGTGGAAACACTTTGGCCCAGATGAGGCTACGTGGGAAATGGAGGATGTGATGAGACAAACATATCCATTTTTGTTTACTTCTGTATATACAAAGCATGTTGATAGATAGAACACCGAGGATGATGTTCCTTTAAGGGGGAGGGAATTGTAACACCCAGTTTCCCCCAATTTGTAAATATAACTATATTGGCCAAGAGACTATGGAAAACTCAATATGTGTGAATGTTTGATTTGATGGACCTTTGTATAAAAGGTCGTTGAATGTAAATTTTGTTATGTACTATAAATGGATAAGTGTTGCATGATTGATGGAAGGGGTGTGTGATAAGAGAGACCACAAATGCTATGAAAGAGATGGTGAAGGGGACCAAGAATGGTTGTGTTAACCTCCACCACACCAATACCTTATTGGATTTAATTTCTCAGGAGCATAACAATCCTCTGACCTAGGAATGAATTACAATCAGGTTGGTAGGTGGGAATATCTCCTTAAGAGTTAATGAGGGGATGGGGAAGAGAACCTATCTATAAGGCTTTTAGACCTGACCACAGTCTGGGAAGTCGAGCCACACACAATATTGTTGAGGAAGGCAAGAAAGGAAGGCATGGTGGGAAGATGAAGACCTGCAAAGAGTGTAGAGACGAGAGACTAAGCTCTCGGGTTCAAGGAAGAACTAAGAAATAAGCGTGTTCTGGTCGCAGGAAATGGCTAGTAGGGTTATGATGCAAGTTGATAAACAAGGTTGTTGTGTGACTGAGGAAGTACTTAGGCCATCCTCCTTGCTTGGTATAGTGAAAATTGTTGCCAAGATTCCGCGGGAGGAGGAGAGTAACCTCCGTCCCTACTGTCGCTGAGTCGAAAGAAAGGATTATATCTTAGAGCATCGTGTTCTAGCTCGGGGGTGTCTAGTGGTAAATAAGTTAGGAGTGTCTGAGCCTATGGTTGGGTGGAAATGGACACCCCTTTCAACAGTCACATCACGTCTTATGGTTCTGATAAGTGTTTTCATGATTTGTGCTTTGAATTGGGAATAATGGATGCATCCATGTATTTATATATCTATAAATGGTTTATGTATTGTAATGGCTAAGTTTTGTGTATGCGTTTGTATTCTTGTGAACTTATGCTTCTGATTAATTGTCTATGTGCCCCAACTTAGCCTTCAAGGTGCCTTGGGACATAAACCTGTAGGATGACCGAGATAAAAAGTATTGCGTCAATCTGGCCTTGTCTGTCTAATGAGACTATCCCCTTCAGACTCCTTGTTGTGTGACCAAGATATCATTCCCAAACCCTTAACAATATCATTGATGAAGCTCAGGAAGGATAACGAGATTTAATTATCAAAAGGGAAGACCCTTTCGTCTAGAAGACGAACGAACGAGATCTGTTCGGGAGAACCCCTATGACCAACACCTAGGAACCTTAGGCTAAGCCTAAGGGAGCTAAGTCCTTTTGGCTTCGGAGCTCTGGAAGTCTGGGACTTTGGAGTATTGTTGGCCCTCATAGTCATAAAGCGTCTGAATGCGACTGAGAGTTAGGGTTACCCGTAAGGTTGATCGATGTTGGGCCCCAGGTGGTTAGGTGAACCTATCTTACCAACTAAACCGGGATCCAAAGCCATGAAGGCCGAAGCCGTGAAGAACCCAGAACCATAGATCGAGGGATCCTTTGAGTTCTTTCCCAGCCATTGATATACTGGGGATGCATGGCGCTAGCCCCTTTAGTTTAGAGATTGGGCACTTCAGGAGAAAAGAGGAGTTTGCATTGCAAAACTCCCAAACACTGAATCCCCGAGGTAACACGAGTCATATATCTATAAATCTACATGGCCAGATCTCGACCGTGATATCTGAGGAATGTTAGAAGGTTGTCAGTCCAGGGTGACGTGTTGTAGTGACGTCACCTAGGGTGACATAGACCCCAGCTTGACATGTCATGTGTCACCCAGATTCATGTGTATCACATACCCTATAGGCCCATTGCAACATAACACGTGTCACCCTGACCCCTCCTACGTGTCAGTTCTCGGTACGTGTTCACCTAGCTAACGTGGTTGGTGAAGTGACTGGGACTCCAGGAGACCGGGACTTCAGGACTCCGGAGGATTTGGGATGTAGCATTGTAGAGAGACCAAAAAGGTCTGAAGGCCCGAACCACGTGGAAAACGTATGGGACTTCGAAAGTTTGGGACTTCGGGAGGTCTCGTGCGTAGATAGTAAGGAGACGTTCAACTCTGAAGCGCTAAACTCCAAATTCCACACTAGCGCCTGCATGTTAGACGAGGGTTAAGCCAGTCATTGGATTGGTTGATGGATGGACCTCCCTTATGGGAGGTAGGAACCAAGAGATGATACTAACGAGATGAAGCCACGGGGGCGTCATGTGGCCCTCAACCATTTAACGCCTGAATAACTTCGGGAATCCGTAAGATATAAACCAAGGGTCGGTTTAGAATCCGGTAGCAGTCAGGCAAGTAGACGAGAATGAATCATCCCAGAGAAATGATTCGAGATGAGTTAGTTAAGAAAAAAAAACGAATTTATGATGCCCCGCCCCTTAAAAGAGTATTAAGGAGTCGAGTGTGTTACACAACAACCCAATGAATAGTATTCAAAAGTAGTATTAAAGGGTAGAGTGAGGCGTTGAATTTGAAATTATGATGTGATTTGGTGATATAATGATCTAAAGAAGTAATTTATTTATAATTGACACGATAAATAAACTTTACCCCACACATGAACACACAATGCCACTACAAATACTTCTTTGCACCATGTAACAACAAGAAAGAAGCATGATATAGGATGCTTGTGCTTTAAGAGTCCAAAAGCAGGAGGAATCCAAGGCCAACTAGAGATCAAGTTTGATTAAGGTCTGTATGCATAGAAATACCCAAACTAACGGAAAACGGGTGGACTAAGATAAGTATGGAGCCTATAAGGACTTATAGAGTCTTGTACATTAATCAAAGAGACTCCAAAAGGGGATGCAAATAAAACTTACTAAATCAAGGGCACACTAAGGATAATTAGACACAATATCAAGTGACATTACTCCAAAATACTTTGTGCGTGTAATTGATTTACAATATGTGTGTGTGTGTTATCAAGATCAAATAAAGATTGCATGACAAAGTCCAAGATTTGTAGTTACACCAAGAACAACTAATGTTGAATCATACAAGGGTATTAGTAGATAATTGACACATATACACATTTTCTCTTTATGTTGAAGGTTGTAAAATTCAAGGTTGTCCAATTTTCTTCTTCCAATTGGGACTTTTTGCCTCTATTTGAATTATAGCTCTTTGGAAAATTGCTAGTTTGGTTTTGTGGATTTTTTATATAAACCTTTAATTGCTTTATTTTCCACTTTCTTATTTGTATATTTGCATGGCTACCATCCAGGATATATGAAAGAATGAAAGTTTGAGAAGAAAAAACCCTAATTAACTAATTTGAGTGTCTTGGCAAGAAAAATGATAATCTTTGAGAATATGATTTTTAAGAGCTTGAATTCACAAGGTGTCACATGTTTGACCTCCTCACTACAATAAAGTATTTTTATTTGCCTCAAACAACTTCCTATTACATATTATTGAGCAATTTTAATATAATTGAATTTCCCAAATTATACATTACAACATACTTATGATATGTTTAAAAGTTAATTTAAAAAATTATAATATATATAGCTACTCATCATAACAACATAAAAATAACTATATTCAAACACTTCTAAATTAACCATATTCAAACACTTCTAAATGGTCTCCCAGATCCCATCATAAGCATCTATTAAGAATTCCAACTTTAAACCAAAGTTTTGTACTGATAAAAATAAAAATAATCATACTCCCATCAATATGCAATGGGAAACCATAAAATTTGCATGCAAAACTTTTTTATCCATGATACCCAAACCTCGTCCATGGATCCAAATAACACCATAAAATTTGCATGTAAATCTTTTTTATCCATGATACCCAAACCTCGTTCATGGATCCAAATAACACCATAATAGCCTCACATCATAGAGCATAGAGCATGATAAACATAGATATTGGAAAAAATTGAAATAACTCTTGCATACTACCAAAAGGTTACATTTGTACATGTATGCATAAAAAGTAAGTTGCCAATTTATATCGAGGCCCAACTTATGCTCAAGCCACTTAGGAAAATCATGAGGAAGGTGTTAGGTAAGTGACATGTGTTTATCTTCTCTCCCATTTCAATCACCATCTGTCAACTCACAACCATGTTTCTTTTATTTCATGTCATTTGTATACATGTTCATTTAATATCAATTTGTTTTTCATTGATTAAATCATGATTATGTAATTGCAAATTTATGTACAAACATTTAATGTAATATATTCTAAGTAAGATAATTAAATATAATTAAATTTGTTTAGAGGCCATAGCCTTGGGCTCCCACTAAGATCTTCACAACATACAATCATAGCCTTGGGCTCCCACTAAGATCTTCACAACATACAATAATATGTGTACAATTTTACATTACATGATGTTCTGTGTATAAATTTTACTTCGGCTTGATACCAATTTTTATTTATTTATGTATGTATTAAATTTACACATTAGATTAATTGTCGTAAAATAGATGGAAAAAAATCTAAAAGTGGGTATTGAGTTATAACTTTTCATTTGAGGTTAATTTTGCTAGTCAACCTTGAACCTATTACAACTTTGCTAATTGTTTGTCAAATTTTTATAGGATGTACTATGATATGTCAATTTTTTTTTGTTTCCCATCATGCAATTTGGACATTCAAAGTTAAAGTTATGGTGGAATTGCCAAAACCTATTATTTTTACTTTATTTTAGGAGAGCAAACTTGTATGGACTGCAACTTTGCGAGTATTTCCCTAACATGTTTAGAGTTTGGATTGGAAACACCTTAGTATACCCTCTATTCAATGCCACTAATGGTACTCAATTTGGAGCTCTAAATATTTAGATATGACTATTTTACTGAAACCACATGATTAAGCCTAGTTTGAGGACTACACAAAACTCTAACTTGTACAACCTATAATTCGAAAAGTATAGTGAACTAGATTCTAAAACTTTTAGCTAATGTACTTTGATATCTCCTCTAACAACCTTGAAATTTCCACACAATGAAAATGAAGGTAACTTGTTTGAAGGATCCAAACCAATGATCATTCACTTTGATAACAAATAGCCAGATAAACATTAATAATACCAAATTCAATAATGATATTCCTAAATCAAGTGAAAGAGTGAATGAATAAGAAGCATCTTTGAAGGGGAACCTCCTATTATAATATATCAAATGCACAATATGAGATGATCATTCAAATGGGTCTCCTTGATGAATATATTTTAGACAAAGAGGGATAGAAAGCAATAATAATAAGTCGATATATAATTAATTTGATGATAATGAATGAAGATTATGGTTAGTGGGGCAACATGACCTCTATATATACATATTCTTGGTCATTTCCCATGTGATCCCACTACTAAGCCGATGCACTATTACATCCACATTTAATCCATATATAGCCCCATTAGGGTCATTACATAGTACTAACATTTGAAAATGCTTTGTCATAAAAAATATATACTCAAGGCTTTACATATGATGACATGATCTATGTAAGGTATGTGTCGTTTTTTTATGCAGGGGCTTGTAGTGCTCTAGATATCTCATTGCTACCCTCTCTCATCTAGTTGTAGACTTACAAGAGTTGGTAGATAAAGAACTTGGACGATGAGGTATTCTCCTCCCCACTTTCTTTGCTACCCTCCATTCCATAAGTTGATATATAATTAATTTGATGATAATGAATGAGGATTATGGTCAGTGGGGTAACATGACCTCTATATATACATATTCTTGGTCATTTCCCATGTGGCCCCACTACTAGGCTGATGCACTATTACATCTACATTTAATCCATTTATAGCCCCATTAGGGTCATTACATAGTACTAACATTTGAAAATGATTTTTCATAAAAAAATATAAACTCAAGGGCTTTACATATGATGACATGATCTATGTAAGGTATGTGTTGTTTTTTTTGTGCAGGGGCTTGGAGTGCTCTAAATATCTCATTCCTACCCTCTCTCAACTAGTTGTAGACTTACAAGAGTTGGTAGATAAGTAACTTGGACTATGAGGTATTCTCCTCCCCACTTTCTTTGCTACCCTCCATTCCATTGTAGAAATTTTCATAAGTAACTTCCAAAGAATCCATTAATTTTGTTTTTATTGTACGACTCTGACCACCACATTGTTGATGTTTTGGTAGCTCTGTGAGGTATTAAAATCCAAGTGTAACCTTTGTACTTAGAATATAATATTATGGAAGTAAGAGAACCATTAAATAGATGTGTGAAAACCTATAAGAGAAGTCAACCCAAGGAGAATAATAATAAAGAAATAGAAAACCCCAAAAAGAGAACTCAACCCTAGCAAACAAAGTCAAAGTAAATTATATTTGCCAGAAAAGGTAGGTTGGCCTTGTGGGAAAAGTTCACTGGCATAATAAGTATAAATAAGGTGATGCCTTAGCTCATTTACACACTCTCTCACATACTCAGAAACAATGCACAAGTCTAAGGAGGTGCAACAACAATAGCTAGGGCACAAGTCTAAGGAGCAACAATGGAAGCTAGGGTGCAAGTCTTTCTGGTATCTTCTTCTTGTG
>SNQJ01S0237838.1:0-10189 GCA_010110895.2 Picea sitchensis
AATATTAAATTAATCTTAATTATCAATAAGTGCAATATTTTTATTAGAAAGATTTAAAGTGATTATTTATCTAAATATCACTATTAATTAGGAATTCAAATATTTTATTTTTCTTTACATATTATTTAAAATAATATAATTAAGGTTTAAGGTAAAAGTAGGTAAAATATATTTATGGTTAAATGTTTAGGATAAAAGTAGGTAAAATACATTTTTGGATAACTATGTATGTTGGCAATTAATTCTATTTTCATCCAATGCATCTTATCAATTTTGTCAATTGGAGTTGATGATTCTATTTGCATCTAATGTATTTTATCAATTGGAGTTGTTGCCATGTCCATTGACTTAAAATTATTGTTTTCTCCACAAATCCATCTTCTCCATAGTTGTAATTTTTCTCATACTTTAATTCCATGTCAAACATAGTTATTCATTTGACAAAAACCCTTTAGAGTTCTCATTTTTTTTAAAGTCACATTTAGTGTCTGTTTTCATTCCATTTCATAAAGTGGTACCACCAGAAGCACTCTTTTTCTTTTCGAGATTAAAATTACAAATTTTGCAACTATTATCCATAAAGTTATATACAAAAACCTTAAAATCAACCCTTCGAATTAAAAAGTAGTGTTCTTACAATCATCCTCATTTTTCTTTCGAGATTAAAATTAGAGCTTACTTGAACTTGTGGCTCATATAACAAGGATCGTTGTGAACAAAAACTTTAAAATTGATCCTCTAATTGAAAGTGGTGCCACCAATGGTACCCTCTTCTTCAAGGTTAACCTTACAATGTTTGAAACCATGACCTTGACAATGGTACCATTATGAATCAAGACTTCAAAATCAACTTTTCAATCGAAACATGATGATAATTAACAGATTTTTTTTAAACATTAAAAAAAAAAACATGATGTAAACAACAATTTCTTTTTTAAACATTAAATAAAATATAAATATTAAAAAAATACAATTGATAACAAAGTTAACAAAATTTAAATTTAAATTTCTAAAAAAAAAAAAAAACATTAAAACCCATAGCTGCACAGAAAACACTCCCGTCATTTCCATCATTTATGAAACTTGTTCCCAACATGTCGGAAGCTTGGGAACTGCTACGAAACATCCCCAATTGGTTGAGAATTGTTTTTGGAATTTGAGCTTCAACATCAAGAAAATGGGAGCTTGGGAATGAGTTTTCGAAATAGAGAACTTTAAATTAAAATTGTATTAAATTAAAATTGTATTAAATTAAAATTGTATTAAATTAAAATTGTATTAAATTAAAATGTAAATATTTTTATTTAATTCTCACAAATACATAATTTATTACAAATATTTTCATTATATTTATTTAAAATATCACTATAAAACAAAAACTAGACTACACAAAATATTATTCTAAAAATTATTTAAGTAAAAAAACTTAATAATAGTCACTTTATAATTGTGGATATGAAAAACTTTTAATGCATGTATGTTTTCCTTCAATCCCAGACTAAACATGAAAGTCGAATAAATCAATACCTTATCCATGACAAGCATTTGCTCCAGTTTATTATCAACCAACCATATCATTGACTTTTATTGTATTTTCATATTACAAGAGTGGTACTATTAAGTTGTTTCCAGTCAGAACAAGAATAATGCTTCAAATTTACAAAGATGTTTGAAGTTTATATATGCAAAGTTTAATTTTAAAAAGATGTTAAAATTTTATATATGTATTTTCAATTTTGTTTCTCATTTTTCAATGAAATCTTTATGGATATTAAAGTTTCAATATTGTGTTGATGTTTGAAATCCCTTGGCCAAAAAATAAACGTTTTGGATGAATTCTAGGGTTTTTATTTTTACCCTCACTTCGAGCTTCTGGTCGCTGGCCTGGTTCATCCATGGCCGCCACAGAAGGGGGGGCCTAAGGCCTCTCTTACAACAAGGTCACCTCACCTGACCTAGGTAGCAGGCACTTCAATAGACCTCCTTTCAAACCACCATCCGAATTGAGAAATACCTTATGGGAAGAAGGGTAACTGAAAGAAAATGCCATGGAAGTAGATGCAGGCCCAGACCGTGCAAAATTGGCTTGCATATGGGAACCTGGAAAATGCAACTTGTACGCACCTATGGCCCCTGAATACATGATAAATACACCCACAATAGAAGACCAAAAGAAATATATGCGGGATTATGCACTGGTGGGAAAATTCTTGGGCCTTTTACCCTCAAAAAGGGACCTAGTGAAATGGATTCAACACTGGTGGAAACCCAAAGGTCACTATGATTTACAACTAGGCTCCAAAGGCTTCTTTACCATCATTTTACATAATCTAGAAGATAGAAACAAAATATTTGATGGAGGCCCATACTTCTACAACTCGACAAGGCTTTTCCTATGTTTCTGGACATAAAATTTCAGTCCGAAGAAGGAGGACTTCTTATGATCTAGGTGGATATCGGTGGCCACCCACCTTTTTCGACTGGCTCAAAACAATTTTCTGGCAATTTTGGCAATTTACTATTTTTAGCAGGTTTTAACTTCCGGGGCCATTTTGAGGGCCTAAATGAAGGTTTTTTTGAGATAAAGGTTCTCAATGATATCCGAAGGCATAATTGAGCCCCCAAAATGAATCTCCTTGACGATACCTTTCCAATGAGCTATCACACGCCTAAAACGGAGATCGTATGCAAAAGTTACGACCCCGGGAAGTTGATGTACTAACTTACCCAAACGGGGTCCGCATGACTTTTGGCGCTTCATCTCCTATAGGGTTAGGTTTTGGATGTATATGACTTTTGGCATTCTCATCTGTGTAAAAGGCCTCTAGAGCCTCATTGTAATCATCTTCTCACGGATCTGAGTAGCGGTACATCTCTTCTCGAGATAAGCTACAGCCTTAGCTTGGATTTATTTTCATTATGTTTGTAAGCATATTTGAGTCATTTGTTATTAATGAAATAAGTCTTATTTCCATGCATATCGTTTATGGGTATTTACGTATTTCACATTGTGTTCCTACATAAATCCGGTCCGATTGAGTGTCAGTGATCTTCTCATTCTCGATCCTTCTTGCGCTAACCCACAGCGAGATGGGGTATAAGGAGTTGGGACTTGAAATAGTTGAACAACTGCGAGGATAAACCTTTCGCAAACCAAACTGACCATATGGGGAAGAAAAGAAATATGAGGGGCGAGGGAGATCCTATCAAAATGTTGCTTCGAGGAGGCCCTCGAGAAACAAAGGAATCGCGATGATGGACAGCTTTGCCCGGATTCTTCAGCGGATTTTGATTAGCGTTGCATGGTATCCGAAGCCACTTGGAGGTGCCACTCCTTTTTAAGGTACAAGTAAACTGCGACATTCCCATATTTGATGGCCAAATAGATGCAGATTAATGGTATATAGATAGTTGAATATGTTAGAAGGATATTTCTCGGTTCATGAGTTTTCTGTCGAGAAAAGATTATTTCGCCTCCTCAGAAGCCGCCCCCCATGTCAAGGCATGGTGGGAAACCTACTCAGAGAAAAAAAGGGTGAGGGAGAACCCTCTTTATTCTCAGCCGCACCCACTTGGAATTCTTTCCTAGACGCCATCAGGAACAATATTATCCCATGGATAGGGAGCTATAGGGCAAAATACCTTGTGGACTATGCTACCGCGACAAAGGGATCAAGATGTGCTTGAGTTGATGAATCTGTTTCATACCCTAAGCACAAAGTTGAGTATCAAAGGTCGAGAAGAAACATTTGGTGTTAAAGAATTACGCCCGATTGTCTGCATAGATACGATGCAGTAAGACTTTTGGGTCTGCAAATGGAAACGCGAGGAAGGTACTCCCCAAGCCGCCAAAACAAAGGATAACCAAGCCAAGCCCGGGGTAGCCGGACAACCCGCTAAATCCACAAGAAAAGAACAACACAATGAAGCCAAAAGACCGGGGAAGTGGTGTGAGTTCCATAGAGCTCCACCCACAACACCCGATGAGTGTCGAATAGCGATCACTAGTAGCTGAGTTGAAGGCTTATGAGTCAGAGGCCAATTTTGATTTTGGATCAAATCCTGAAGTGGGGAAGCATATTATCGATGTGTATCCCAACGCCATTATTTCCACCACAAAGATCGAAGGAGAACTAGAAGATCGGAGAATGGCGTCTCTCTTCCATTCAAGATGTGGATGCGAGGTTCCCGTTCGCGGAGTTCATTAATGCGATAGTGGGAAGCGGAAGAACCTCTCATCCGATAGAAATTAGAGTAAGTGGTTGAATGCCGAATACAACACACCCACAACCATACATCGGGTGGCTTCACCAAGGATGGGACCTCCGTGTCGATCGACAATGTAAGCCTTCCCTGACATCAAGCCCTTCGGATGAGGTATTATGTGGCGTTACTCCTCTTGATGTTTCTGATATATCATTAGGCCAACCGTACTTGTAGAAGAAACATAATGTGTATGAGTCTAGGCCTAGATGCTATTAATATCACTGGGCAATAAGTTGTCGGGATACGAAGATACCATCGCCTACCACCATCTCTTTGGTTCGCAAAACAATGCGATAAGCTCATTTCCCCAAACCATGAAATTTGTTTTCCCGATGATCACCGTCAGGGAAAGAGTAAGACTTTTGCCATGACCTCCAGACAGGGCAACACTGCACGAAAACGGATGGATAAGGTCATTGGAGGTGCTAGGACTGTCTTCACCTCCGTGAGAGTGCCTCTCCTGCTTGCCGAGTCAAGCACTTTATTGGTCGACCCAGTTGCAGCTGTACGCCCAATGGACCTATCTATCGACGTTTTGTTTTGGAGAATGATGAAATCGAGAGGCAGATTTAGGAGCTATTATAGAAAGGTCACATCCGACCGAGTTCTGGCCATACAGTAGGCTTGGGTGTCTTAGTGCTTGAAGAAGGATGGGACTTGGAGACTTTGCATTGATTATCAGTTCCTAAATAAAATCACAGTCAAAAAAAACGGTACCTGATTCCCCAAATAGACAATCTCCTTGACCAACTCAAGGGGGTAAAATATTTCAGCAAGATTGATTTGAAGTTTGGCTGCCATCAGGTTTTGATAGAACAGACAGATGTATGGTAGATCGCCTTCAAGTCAAAGGAGACCTTTTGAATGGTTGGTCGCGCTTCGGGTTGGCGAATTCCCACACGCAACCTTCAGCAGAGGCTAATGGGCTGACATCCCTCTGACCCATTCACCAACTCATTTGTAGTGGTGTACTTGGATGACGATACGATCTTGACCGGACTTAGAGACACCTCACTATATCGGCAGGTGCACCCACAAACCTTCAGGCAACACAAGTTGTGTGCCAATTTGGAGAAAATGCACTTTTGGCATAACCGGGGTTGATGTCGGGATACATTATTAATGAGAAGAGGGTGCATGTGGATCGGCAAAGATCCAAATCATTAGGGATTGGCGGCCCCAACCACCCTATGAGGCAAAAGTAGCTTTTTAGGTCTTGCCAATTTCTACCGCCGGGTTTGTGTTGGGATTCTCGATATCGCACTTGGCCCTTGAGTCAAGTCACCAAGGGAGGAGCTAAAGCAAATTCTTTTGGTATGAATCTCCAGTTAGGGAGTTAAACATAAACCTCCGCTTTGCACCAGTGCTCACATTAACGGACTTGCAACAACCATTTGAATCGAGCGGATACTCGACTATGCTATTGGAATGGAGTTCTTGCTTTCCAACATGGGCATCGGTGGCATATCCGCGGTGAGACACTTTAAACTGTTGATCCGGAAGTATCCCAATTATGACAAAGAAATGTATTCATTGTGGGGCTTGTGACAATGGAAGCATTACATTTTAGGGAAGAAGATAGTCATCCATACATATGACAAGCCTCTACAGTTCATACGGACACAAGGGAAGTTCTTGAGCGATAAGCCATCGAGGAAATTGGTCCACATGCAGCGGTTTCATTTTGAACATTAAGTACAAAAGGCAACACCAATAATGTTCACGTTGCCTCAGGCGACCACCCATCATGGTGCTAACCTTTGTGCTCAACTCTTGTGGGCATGGAACTACGATTTGGCCGCTTCTCTACCCAAGTGATCTAGAATTTGGCCACATATACAATACACTCTTAGAGGGAAAGCAAGTTCCCAATTTTCACCTCCAGGGATGCCACGCTTTGTCGCAGGACACCTTTATTGTTCCTTCAATGGCGTGCCAAGATTATTTATTTGGGAGGCTTCTGATCGAGTATTTGGGCATTTTGATTAGAAAATAGTGGCAGTATCGCAAAAGTATTTCTATTGGCGAACCTTCGACAAGATGTCAGAAAGTACATCAAATCCTGCCTTTGCTATGCTATTGCTAAACCGACCATTAAGAAGCAAGGTCTCTATACTCTTCTTCCTACCCACGGTCGACCTTGGGAATCCATCTCTATGGATTACATAGCCGAACCTTCCTTCTACTAACGCTGTGGCGGCATGTGTTTTAGGTAATTAGTCGACCGATTTTCAAAGATGTCCATTATGATGGCCTGCAAGAAAGATATCCCGCAGCCGAGAATCCACTACTAAGCTCTTATTTGAACTAGTTTGGGTACACTTTGGGATCACACAATCTATCATCACCGGTCGGGACAGTAGGTTTCTCGGTACATTTTGGTCCAGAGCGCCTGCAGTGCGATGTTGGACACCAAGCTCACCAAGTCCACGACTTTCCATCCATAGCTGATGGCGGGCAATTAGGTCAACCCGGATGATTGTACATTCTCATGTACAATTCAAAGCATCCACACACGGGATGAGGTACTCCCACATGTACAATACATCTACAATCCGGGCTCCACTTGGCTCAGCTAGCCGACAAAATTAATCGATAATAAATATCAATATCACGCACCCGATGTTCCAATGTGGACCGCCTTGGGCCCCTACCACCTCTACTAGACACATCGACATGGCGAGAACAACTCACACCAACAGTTAAATCTAGGCGCATGGAACAAGCGAGCTGAGGTGGTGTGGATACACATATCAAAGCACACCCGAAAACAAAGGAAACCGCTATATCCGGAGTTGTTGTCAAAGTCGGGCAACTCCTTCACCAAGGCAAATGGCTCACGGGGGACCAAGTTCAATAGAAGTTTCCTGTCTCATGGAGGAACTCAACGCAATAGGGACATTTCTTCCTAAGAGAGGAGGATTGATCCCGAGGTGGCTGTCGGTGGCCACCCACCTTTTCAAGCTGTCTCCAAAAGCGGTTTCACAGCAATTTTGGCAATTTACTGGCTGGCGGGTTTTACGCAACTTTTGAGGGGGTCATTTTGAAGACCTAAATGAAGGTTTTTGAGATAGAGGTTCTCAATGATATCGAAGTCGTAATTGAGCCCCAAATGAATCTCCTCGACAACGATACCTTTCCAGCGAGGCTATCCACCGCGCCTAAAGCGGAGATGGTATGCAAAAGTTACGACCGAAGTTGTTAGCGCAGCACCCAAACAGGGTGGAAAAGGAGCGGTGCTACTGGGTTGCGGTTTTGGATATGACGCACGGCATTTAAATACGGTAAAAGGCCTCTAGAGCCTCATTGTAATCATCTTCTCCCTTGCGGATGCAAGTACATTGTAATCATCTTCTCACGGATGCAAGTAGCAGCCACATCTCTTCTCAGAGATAAGCTACCAGCGCCTTAGCTAGTTTATTTACATTCTGTTTGTAAGCATATTTCAGTCATTTGTTATTAATGAAATGAAGTCTTATTTCTGCTGCATCTCGGTGTTTATGGGTATTTCTGTATTTCATTGTGTTCCTACATAAATCCGGATCATCTTACGAGCACCAATATGGTTACAAATCTACTCCTTACCCTAGGAATTCTGGCTAGAGGAAATTCTAGCAGGCATCGACAACACGATTGGAGTCTACATCAAAGCTTTAGAAGCCACAAAACAAAGAAGGTACACCGCTTATGCCCACATTTGTGTTTATCTCAATATTTAGAAATGCCTTCCTGGTGCCATAGCTCTAGAATATCATGATGAATAATGGTCCCAAACCCTATACTATAAGCACATACCTTTCCGTTGTAGGAAATGCCACGAGCATGGCCATCTCTTCCGCGAATGCCCTCTTAATAACTCCAACAAGGTAGATCCCTCGGCTCCTGACAAAGCCAAAGATGGTTACACTCAAGTCATTGGTCATCGTAGGAAACCATCTAGAAAAGTGTCCCCTCCTACCCTGACTGACCCTCTACCAACAATTCCTTTGACGCCCTACAACAGATCTCGAAGGACCATCTCAACTGCTTGACTTCCCTGCCTAAATCAGCTCCCTCCTTGGACCCCAAAGGAAAATAAACGGATCTTCCTCCTCAGAACCAAAATCCCATGGCCAATCCCTCAGATACCTCTCTGCCAACCATCCTAGGAATGGACATTGGAGACCCTAACATTGACCTTGAAGACTAAGATCTAGAAAGAATAGACCTAGTACATCTGAAACAGGCTTACCGAAAACAATAACTTTATGCAATCCCACCAGACCAACTACGCAAAGTGAAAAAAGTATTCTTCAACTCTTCCATGGGAGGATCGACCAGAGCCAACTCGGGTCTAGGAATTCAATGGGAGCCTCCGAAAGATTAGTGAAAACCCACAAAATATGAGAAGAAAAGGGGAAGAAAACCAAAACAACAACTTATCCCAGAAATAGACCATTTCCTGGTAAACTCATGACAGATCCACTTGATCTTGGATAACTTCCCCCCTCTCTATCCCCCACCCTCATTATGATTATGCTCTCATGGAACATCAAGGGTCTCAATGGACATAGAAAGCAATTCATGCTACAGGAAAGGATTATGAAGAACAACCAGACATTCTCTTTTTACAAGAAAAGAAATGTGTTGGAGACGAAGCTCTCCAAATTCTCACAAAATGTTGGAAACAAGAAAGAGTCATGAAAACCAACATGATCGGCACGACAGGGGGCCTTTCCATTCTTTAGAACCCTTCCAAAATCCTCATGGAGGGATTTTTCACCTCCAAGTGGACCATCTTGGCCTCCTACAGGATCATTGGATTAAACAAACCAAGATTTTTAAGAAATGTGTATGGCCTGACCACTCAAAGAGACAAGGCATCATTTCTCCATCACCTGGAATGGATTGCCAATCACATAGGAAATCAACATTAGATTTTGGGAGGATATTTCAACATAATACGCGACCTGGAGGAAAAAAGAGGGGGAATTCAAAGATTGGATAGTGACAACATTCACTTCCAAGGCATCATTGATATGCTAGGACTTATAGATATGGAGATGATAAATGGACCATTTACCTAGTCAAATAGAAGATTCGGCGCCCAACAGGTCGCTTGTCGTCTCAAAAAATTCCTCATCTCTAAAACTTTCATGATGGAAGGTCTTACTTGGAATGCCACAGTGGTAGATGCACCAGGCTCGGACCATTGGCCTATTTTTCTCAGAGTGGATATCAGTGGAACGCGAGGGAAGAAGCCCTTTTGCTTTTAAAAATTCTGGTTAACTCACCCGGATTTCCAAGTGAACATTGAACAATGGTGGAAGGAAGTTGTGGTTCTTAAAGGCACCTCCATGTACAAATTCCTGCAGAATCTAAAAAATCTCAAGCAACGACTAAAGAGATGGAATAAATCCACCTTTGGGAACATCTTCCACGCTCAAGAGCTTCTAAGCCATCAAATGCAATCCTTGCAACAACAAATAATAAATTAAGGCCTCATTGACTCTCTAAAAGAACAAGAGGCTAGCCTAAACAAGAATATTGTTGAGCGACGCATGCAGGAAGAAATATTATGGAGAAAAAAATCATGGATCCAATGGCTCAAAGAGGGAGAGAAGAATTCAAAAATATTCCATAGATCAATGCTTCAGCGCTGGCACATCAACCACATCTCTCACCTCTCCACAGACCAAGGAACAATCCTACAGAGGAACATAGATATCGAGAAAGAACTAATCACTTATTACAAGCAGCTTCTCTCCAAACCTCCAATGTGTTGGGTATATGTGTTATATTATTTGCATGTGTGTGTGTGGGTGTGTCAGATACGACAACTGCATCTGACTATCCCTATTGATATTTTTAGCGGATTTGTAAATTAATCCCGGATTAAGGGATTAGGGTTTTGGTATCTACGGAATACCTAAAAACATTGTAT
>SNQJ01S0237838.1:12057-25779 GCA_010110895.2 Picea sitchensis
GACAAAGCATATTGATGTTTAGTATCACTTTGTGAGAGACATGGTTGAGGAAAAGAAGGTGTTGCTAGAAAAGGTTGACACTTTGAAGAATGTTGCAGATTCATTGACAAAGTCTGTGAGCACAGAAAAGTTCTCCTGGTGTAGAGAAACAATGGGCATTGTTTCCATGGATTTTTGACTATATAATCCCCTGGACCCCTGGATGCAAATAAAACAACAAGTGGGAGAATGTTGGGTATATGTGTTATATTCTTTGCATGTGTGTGTGTGGGCGCGTCAGATACGACAACTGCGTCTGACGATCCCTATTGCTATTTTTAGCAGATCTGTAAATTAATCCCGGATTAAGGGATTAGGGTTTTGGTATCTACGGAATACCTAAAAACATTGTATATATTGTATGGTGAATGGTGAAATTCGATATAATGAAAATAAGAAAGGTTTTCTCGGTTGAGGGTTTCTACTATAAAATCTTTGTGTACTCTGTGTATGAGCCATTGATTAATTTTTGTCTTGCTTAAGAATCTATATGCATTTCTTTACTTTGTAGGTTTAAAACTTACACAATGGACCACACCCAAGCCATCAACATCATCACTCAACACATTCTGAAGAGTGTAACCAGAGAAAAAAACATGTCTTTGATGTGACCAATCACATAGGAAGAGGTGGATCAAGCCCTTAAAGATACACCTGTTGGTAAAGCCCCTGGGCCCTACGGCTTCACCACCGATTTCTTTCACCACTGTTGGGCTATGATTAGAGAGGAAGTATGGGAAATCATTGAGGATTCAAGGCAGTCTAGACAAGTTCTACCATCTCTTAATGCCACATTCCTCACCCTTATCCCAAAAGAGGAAAAATTCACTCATTCGAAACAATTCAAACCTATAGCACATTGCAATGTGATCTACAAACTCCTCACGAAGGTCATTTCCAAGTGCCTTAAAATCATTCTTCCGTTTATCATATCCCAGGAACAATCTAGCTATGTGGAGGGCAAGAAGATCTTGGACAGTGTCATTTTAGCACATGGGGTAATTCACTCTCTCCAAACCACCATCTCTCCAGGTATGCTCCTAAAACTTGATCTTTCCAAAGATTTTGACAAAATTAGTTGGGATTATATGAGAGCCACCCTTCTTTCTTTTGGCTTCGATCATTGTTGGGTTAACTGGATCGCTAACCTCACTTCTTCTATCCTTTTCTCCATCTTGGTCAATGGAGTTCCTTCCAGGCCCTTCTCCCCTACTGGAGGAATTAGACAAGGTGAACCCCTCTCACCTTTCCTTTTTATCATTATGGAAGAAGGTATCAGTCACTCAATCAAAGCCGCCATATCCAATCACACTCTTTTGGGTCGTTCCTTTCATGGACTCTCTCCACCCATCTCCCACAGCCAATTCATGGACAACACTCTGATGATGGGGCTCCCCACAATCCTATAAGCCACCCGCATCTATTCCATCATCCAAACCTTCTGTGAAGCCTCTGGCATGGACATCAACTTGGAAAAATATCAAATCTTATTTTTCAACACGCCCCTCCCAATGCAACTCCATATCACCCAGCTCTTGGGATTCACCCGCAACTCCCTTCTGTCCAAGTACCTAGGAATTACCCTCATTGATAAAGCTATGAGGAATAACTCCTGGGAGGATCTTATGTCCAATGTCAGGAAAAAATTATCCTCATGGACCTTTCACTCCCTCAATCTCCCTAGTCAGTTGATTCTCCTTAAATCTGTCCTTCAATCCCTTCCCATTTACTCCTTTTTCGCCATTGTTGCTCCAATTTTTATTCTAAAGGCTATCATAAATTTGCAGAGGAACTTATTATGGTAGGGCGCCAAAGAAGGACATAAATGGGATCTGGTAAGCTGGATAAAAACCCACAGGCCAAAGCACGTGGGAGGACTAGGACTCCGAGATCCATCCACTCTCAACAAGGTCTTAAGTGCAAAAATTTGGTGGCAATGGTTAAAGTGTCCCACAGACCTCTGGGGGCACTTATGGAGGAAGAAATACACATGCTCCTCTTCAGAGGAGAATATGATTAGATGGAATGGTCACTGTCCAAGGTCTCTTATTTGGAATGCAGCTAAGCAAAACAATGAGGTAATAGTGGACCACGCATTCTGGGAAATACAAGACGGTAACTCATCCTCCTTTTGTAATGACTCCTGGCAACAAATATCCATTCTAGACCAGGATCCCATAGCGGCCGAATTTAAAATCCACATTGAAAGTGTAGGGCTCGTTACGGTGGAAGATTACTCGAATCATAACAACATGAGGGACACCTCATGCAACTAGAAATCCACTCACGATGACCTCAATATTCCCCCACAGGTGAACATTCAGCGTTGGTTAGAAAAATTCAACTCTAGAAAGATTCCAATCCACCAAGGGAAGGATATCATCAGATGGGGTCAATCCATGAGTGGGACCTTCAACCTCAAAGAAGCCTACTAGCTCAGCGCAGGACACAACTCCCTCCCAAAAGATCTGGTCTAGAATAAAATTTGGGGAGCCCATCTCTGGCCCAAAATCAACACCTTTCTCTGGTTGGTCACTCATCAAAGCATCCTCACTTGGGAAAATCTAACAAAAATGGGCGTTATAGGACCTTCCTTGTGTCCTCTCTGCTGCAATGAGGGGGAAACTCAAAATCACCTCCTCAACCTATGTTCCTTTAGCTCACATATTTGGGATCAATTTGCTATCATCATGAGAGCATTGGACAGAAACCACAATAGTCTCAGGGACACAATTGAGGGATGGAGAGACTCAATATTTCACTCTCCCATCCTCAATTGTGTGTGTCAACTTCTTCCTGGATTCATTCTATGGAAGTTGTGGAAAGAGAGGAATTGTCATATATTCAAATCCACTCTCCTCCGATGGCAATTAATATGGACCAAAATTCAGCTTAACATCAAGGAAACCATCAACTTACACCCTTGGGATGATTCCGACCTGATATAGCCCCCTCAAGAGCAGATCATCCTTAATTCTTGGCAACTTGGGCTCACCTCCTCTCCTCCCAAGATCGCTCCTAGACTTACAGTCCATGGAATTCCTTCCCAGTGGTAACCTTTGTCAGAAGGATACTTCAAAATCAACTTTTACGGTGCATCCAAAGGCAACCCAGGCCCAACAGGTTTTGGAGCTACTATCAAGAACAACAAAGGAGATATCCTTCTTCTTCTAGCTAGGAACATGGGGCACAACACTAATAAGACAAATGAACTATGGGGCCTTCTCAAAGGCCTCCAAGTGGCCTTGGATCAAGGTCTCAAGCTTCTCTTCGTGGAAGGGGATTCACAGATCAATGTAAACCTCCTCTCACGTCTCCTCAATGGAGTGGATCCGAAATGGATCTCCCCGAGATAAAGACTCACCAGTGGCATGGTTCAGATCAAAACTATGCTTTAGCCACACCTGGTTATCATTCCCTCCCATGTTTGACGAAAAGAGAATCAAGTGGTGGACAAGCTGGAGAATTTCGGGGTCGACTTGAAGGAAGGGGACTTATATTGCAACCCTGACTCCTCCCTAGATCATCCTTTAGTCAGAGCATGCATTTCCCAAGCCCTCACCATGGACCACTCCTCGGATGGGGTGTCACCATGAGAATAACGCCCAAGGCGTAGGGCAGAGTACACCTGACATTGTCTATCCAGGTGCCTTGCCACCTTCCCAACCTCTCCGGCTATTTAATGAGGGGATTTAAATCATGACAGTTTATTCACCGAGCCGAGTACCTACACCAGCTCCTCCACACAGGTGAATCAATGGCAATGGGATGGAACTCCAGTAGGTCTCATCAAGCGAGAAGTCTCCTTCGACTATTTATCTCGGCGCTGAGTTATCCTGTCCATTCTCATATTTTGGCTTCTACTCTTCTAAGCTTCGTCCCTAATTCATAGTCCCCTCTCCATTGTGTCACTCCTACCTTCCTGCATTTTGTTTCCCTCCTTCTCCTCTTCATCCTCCTGATGTTGATGCAAAGAGGCAAATCAAAGCGAGGGCCAGAATGGTATAATACTTGTGGGAGTGGTTGCCACCATAACCCTGACCTGAAACTCTCCTCTACTCACACTTTCACCATGGACCTTCCTCCTCTGTCCTTCCCTTGGGCTTGTAGGTTAGAATGGTTTTACAATATGGGAAATTCACTTAGTTTTTCACCTGAACTCAATGAGGATGAGCTTCGAACCAGTTTCCCCCTTCCTACTCGGTCACCCCTCTAACCGCTCCACCTAGTCACTCTACCTCCTCCCATGAATCTCCTGCCTCTCCACCCTCACCTTCACCTCCTCCTCCACCTTTCTGTGCATGTTGTGACAAGAACATGGGGCTTTAGAGTGCAATTGCAATTATTCAAGACCTCATATTTGAGGTTCGACACGACTTGGAGGATTTCTTGTTCAAATACGAGTTGCATGAACAACGAGAGGAGAGCCTTGAGGCGCCAATTTATTCTCTCCTTCACAAGACTCCATCTCCAGAGATAGTGTCCCTGACTTTGGAGCCAACAGAAAATGACTGAAGGACAACAACCCCAATTGGAACCAGGCTCAAAGTGACGACTGGTTTCTCAGGTTCATAGTCAATTTTTTTCCAATGGAATTTTGGTTATCCTCTTTTGTTTCATCCCTACGTGGCTTAATAGTCTACAGGCATAGCTCTAGGCATAGACATTTGGTTATAGACTGTGATAGGCACTTAGTTTTGAAACATTATTATGGATTTACAGATGGTTGCATTGGTTTCCCACCTGGGTGATGCAACAACCTCACTACCTGTTTAAGTCGACAAATGTATACTTTTTACTATGCAAGGTCCTTTTAATACAAATCTCTCACTTACAACAAAAAAATAAATCAATATCGTGTTAAATATATTCATATAGTTATTAGTACAAATTAAATTAGTAATTTCAATATTGTAGTTGTTGCAATAGGAGAAACATTATCTTGGATGTTGTTCTGGATTGACCTTCAATTTTATTGAAATAAGATTTAAAATGTATCATTATCTTGGTACATTGTAATTTATATCATTTATTCTAGAATATTTTTTATATTTTTTTAATATATATCATTGTTGTTCCCAAATCCAGGTTTCCTCTAAATTTGAGAGAAAATTCTACTCGTTCTAGAAACACATGCAACATATTTAAAACCATATACATTTTAAAAATATATATAACCATATTAAAAAAATTAAAACATAAGCATAATTTAAGAAACAAAAAAATTGGGAAGAATAAGGGTCGAAAAGACTCTAAAATAGTCGGGGTTAGAGATGGAGGAATAGTACAATGTGAAATGGGAACTCATGACGTAAATGATTGCAAAGAATGACATCAACACAATATGGGAAGAAGATTAGAAATGGTCGACGACGAGGGGGAAGTAGTGGAAGAGACAACGATTATTTATTTATTTTAAAGAGACAACGATTATTTTTTTATTATTTTTTTTAAGGAGACAACTATTATGTTTGAATGGACCAAAATCAATGAATAATAAAACAACATGAAATTGAAAGATGGACGGATGACAAGAGTGATGACGACAATTTGTGTTTTAGTATTTCATATGTGAGTGTGTATGGACTATATGAATTGAAAATTTTGGATTTTAATGTTGTCTCTTTAATAGACTCTAGCATTCACCTCGAGGTCAATTGGAGTTGACCGCCTATTACCTTGTCTATTTAGTAGATTAGTCAGTGCATTTTGGATCCCAAAATGTATGATATCCTAATGTTTGGAAAAACTTATCACTAGTACATATTGGAAAAATTTCAACGTTCTATTTGTGACGTTATGGACAAAATTGGCCATACTATCAAAAAATAGAGGAAATTTTAAATTTTTTTCTCCATATTGCCTGATAGCGTCGCTCTTTCGACATACTAAAAACACATGTCACTATTGTGACGAAGGTGGGAAAACGTCGCTATTGCAACGACATTGGATTTTTGTCTCTCTTGTGACGTTTGTAAAATAGTCGTCGCAGTTGCAACTTCATGTAAACTAGGTTTCCCCCCTCCCAATGGTCACCTGGTATTTAACCAAGTCAACTTTGACTTGGTCAACTATCATCGGAATTGCGACATTATAAAATCTATAAATATGTTGCATTTTACGGATGTTGCGACAAGTTTGCTATAATAACGACACTTCAAAAAGGGTTTAAGCGGGTCTTCTCGGCGAACAAAAAACATGGATTTTTTTCAGTATATGTCTATGGGGAAGAATTTCATAAAACATTAGAGCTGGGAAAAGAATTAAAGAGGGTGAAAAGGGTGACGATAATTGTTAATTCCCTTGCAAAAATTGTTGTACTAGACGTCTTGAAAGAGTTTTAATAGCAACAACTCAAAAACATTGTAGAAAATATGGGCACATGGACGGGGGATCAAATGAATATCGTCCCATGGTAATTAGCTATATATACATTCATTATCTGTTTCAATATTTATTGTATTCTCAAACTTTTATATTGTTTTATACATGCACTATTTTTTCATGATTGTTTGTAGTTATAAAGTTAGATTTGCCCCCTAACTTTATGCACAAAGCACCAAGTAGTAGCAGAAATGATGTTGTAGTACAAGATGAAGAACTTGAAGAAGATAATGAAGATCAAGTTAATAATCCCATGGAAGTAGATGAAAATAATAACATAGTTCAAGATGATGGGACAAATCAAATGATCCAAGACTTATTCGGTCATCCAGATGAGGATCATGAGGATAGTAGTGATGGTATTTATGATGAACCTCTGATTGAAAAGACAAATAAACGACTTTATAAAGGGTCAAGAGAAAATATTCTCTCCACTACATTGCTTCTAGTGAACTTGAAAGTTAAGAATAATTTGTCAAACAATTGTATGACACAGATCCTAAGGTATGTAATATGTTTCTTCACATCTACATAAAGGTTGACTTTTCCCCTTTTTTTTGGTGTTAATTAATGTGTAAAATAAAAATGCAATATTTATAATTACTATTATTTACATTAACTATTTATTTTTTATGTTTTAGATTGTTAGGTGAATTTCTTTTACCCTCGTCAAATATTTTACCTCGCACATATCGAGATTTACATGCCATTATGAAAGACATTGGAATGGAGTTTCAAAGTATAGATTCATGTCTTGATGATCATATTATATATTATGCACAACATGCATCGAAAAAAGAATGTTCGGTATGTGGTATCAGTAGATATTGAACTGATCAAGTAAGAAAAATGGTCCCTCGAAAGGTTCTTTGACTTATTCCCATAATTTCACATTTGCAACGACTGTTCAAGTGCCAAAGCATAGCACATTTTATGGATTACCAGGCATGAAAGAGAATTGAAGATGGCGTTCTTCGAATGCCTGCAGATGGTTATGCATTTAAGGAAATTGTTGCAAAATGGTCAGAACTTACAGATGAACCTCGTAATGTTAGGCTTTCATTGGAAGTTGACGATGTTAATCCATTTGGAGAGCTTCGTTCTGTTTACTCAGTGTGGCCTATTTTTTTTATCAACAATAACATTCCTCCTTGGATTTCAATAAAGAGGGAGCACATAATGTTGACAATGATTATTCCATGTATTTGTTTACATTAATTTTTCGAATTTAAATTTTTCATTTTTCTCTTTTTTTGCATAACATATTTTATTTATTTATTTACGTATATATACATACCATGGTAATAATTTTATGTAATTTCAAACAATCAGGTAAGTACCAAGTTAAAGATATGAATTTGTATATCGGTCCTCTTATCGACAAGCTACTAAAGTTATGGGAGGGCATCATTATGTATGACATATGTAAACCAATTGGGTAGAAGAGATTTCAATGGCGTGGAATACTTTTATGGACAATTCATGATGCCCCAGGACTAACACATTTTTGTGGTATCTAACGTTCCATATTGCACACTTGAATATTATATAATTAATTGAATATATCATGCATGTTGTTTAAATAATAATTTTGTATATATATATTAATAATCCACGTTAATCCATCTGTTGCTGGTCTTCAAAGAAAGGGTAAATTTGCATGTCCAGTTTTTGGTCCTAAGATGAAATATCGTCGGTCAAAAACTTTAGGAAAGGAGGTGTTTGATTAGTATAGACGCTTCCTCTCTAAAAACCATAAGTATCGTACTACTGAAAACGATCTTTTCAATGGGAAACAAGAGACTACACTAAAACCACAAAGAATGACACCTCGCCCATGGGAGTTGGCATATGACAGAATTAATCCTCGAGGTACACATTTTGTTTATGTATTGTAAATGGAATCATGTTTTGAAATTTTATTTTAATTATTCATTTTATTTTACCGCATTTGATAAATAGTGTTATAATTTTTTTATGCTTCACCAATGTCGTAAATTATCATGAAGGTGTTAATAATGGGATTCCACGAGAATGAAATGTTATCCCACTCAAAACATGAGGTTTCCTTACTATAAGGCCTAAAACATGATTCCATTTATTTGATACAATGCATCTCCAGGGAAGAGATGTGAGAAACATTATAGAGAAGAATCGATTTTTTTTTATGCTTCATCAATGTTGTCGTCGTGAAGATAGTAATAATGGGCTTCCACGAGGAATGAAATGTTATCCCACTCAATTCATGATGTTTCCTTACTATAAGGACCTAAAAATAGTTTATTTATTTGATACAATGCATATCAGGAAGAATGTGACAGAAACATTATGGAAAATCATAGACGGCAGGAGGGATAAAGAAAAAATTGTCAAAATTTGTAATGACATTCAAGAAGCCAATAATGCAATGCAAAGTGTGATCTGATCAAATAAAGATGGAGACCAAAATAACCTTCCATGGTTATTAACAGAGCAACAAAGCAATGGTGTAAAAGAGGTCATTCAAAAAATTAAATTTCCCACAGTTTTTTGTTCAAACATAAAGAATATCTTAACGAAGAAAGGTGAATTTGCGGGGTAAAAACACATGATTGGCATACCTTCATTAAGGTAATTAATCATTTTAGTATTCATATTTATATATTGGTCGTATACATTTTTTGAGATTTTTATTTTTTTTGTCTAGTTTTGAACAAGTAACGATTCGTTTTTATTGTTACAATATGTTCTACATCTATCTCTCCCAAACGACTTTGAAAACAATGTCAAACAAGTTATATATGATCTTGGAAAATACATGAGGTAAGTAGCTGCAATATATATGCAAAAAAAAATTCAATTTTTTGTTGTACTTAATGACATGTGTTTTACTTGTAATGTAATATGTATTTATATGTTTTGTTGAAACATGTTATTTTCTTGCGTCATGATCTGTAGATGGTTTCTATTGAAAGAAATCCATGAAGATGATATAAAGTATTGGAAGAGAGAAATTCCTCAGCTAATGTGTGAAATGCAGAAGTATCTACCTCCAACATTTTTCGATGCACAAGAACACTACCTCATACACAAGGTTGAGGAGATTGAAATGTGTGGACTTGTACACACAAGGTCAATGTGGATGGTGGAGAGGCACTTGAAATCATTGAAGGATTTGGTTAGACAAAGAGCACATCCGAAGGTTTCTATGGTGGAGGGATATATGGTATATGAATCCATGGCGTATATTAGTCAATATCTTCCTAAAATAGCATCGCAAGCTATGCATGTAGTGGATTTCATTTGGGATTTGACCTCCATCAAAAAATTTGAAAGGGAGCAGTTGTTGGGGAAAGGTACAATGAAGAAGGTGAGAGGTAATTCAATTGTGGATATTTTTAATAAATATATTTTTTTCATTTTTTTGTGTATATGATCATACTCATTTAATATTTATTCTTTCATCATTTATTAATATTTACCATGGTTATAACTAATATTTAATATTGGTGAATTGTGAGTTTTTGATTGGTCAGTTGCTCAAGATTGGGATGCACTACATTTATACATTGCAAACAATGTTGACTGGATGAAGGTATGGATTGATAGATGTAAATAACGTCATGTAGGAAGGTTATTATGGAAAGAACTGTCTAAATTGGTTAGAGAAGCTCTCCATAATGGAGATTTCGATGTTACGCAGAGGGAAGTAGATTTAGCATATTGTTTAAAAGATGGAAAGGCAAGAAAATTCACACATTTTATTCATTTATTTTATATTATATTAATGTGACTACATGTGTGTTTTTTTAATATTATACTTTCCAAGTTATATAAATTTGTTTATTATTAATTGACAATGCATCTTTTACATGTATGGCATATTGCAGTTGAAACACCACAAGGCTATGTGGTGCAATGGTCGTAAATTTCACATCAAACAGTTGGATGAAACCAGAATTTTTTTTGATAGTGGGATAACTACAGTATTCCAGGTCACTAATGTTTCCTCTAGGAGTGGCATACGTCCTCAAGAATCTAAAAATAGATACTATGGGTTTTTGAATGATATAATTGAGTGTGACTTTAATTCCTTAAAATTAGTTTCGTTCGATGTCAAATGGTATAGATTAAGAATGCATGAACATGATGATGAAAGAATCGTTATTCAACATGCCAACGGATTTTTGATGATTAAAACAATAGTTTTTGAAAAAAAAAATGACCGCTATGTTTTTCCAAGTCAATGTGAACAAATCTTTTACTCAAAGGTTCCAGGTAAGAGGGATTGGTCATTTGTTGTTAGATATGATCCAAGAGGAATGCCAGTAAAGTATATTGTAGATGATGAAGATGATATTGAAGAAGAAGATGATGTAGAGCTAGAGCAGGAAGAATATGGGTCGACAGATGAAGAAGACAGAGAAGATGAACCAGGCATAGGAGACAATGTGCCAGTTCTTAATGATGATATCGATGAAGATATGCTCGAAAATCACATTGATGATGATTATGATATCATCAATCCTTTCAACATTGTTTATGAACCAGATGTTGATACAGATATCGAGTTGGATGATGAAGAAGGAGAAACAAAAGAAGGATATACAAATGTTGTGTTGGTCGATGAGGTACGTAACTAGATATTTTAATTTGTATGAATTATTCTCTTTAAATAAATTTTAATTATGTGGGTTAATTACATGTTTTTAAGTTTTATTTCATTTTTGTTTTTGTACTTTCTATGCATGATTACTATGTTGCTTTTGTTTGTTTTCTATTTTATATGTTGGGTATTAGGGAATTGAGAGCGACGTGAGGGGGGGGAGGGGCCATATGAGCTTCCACCTTCACGTGGTTGGCCTTGTTTAGTAGAGAATAAATTATTCTCGAAACGAAGAGAAGTTAATTCATTCATCTTTATACTCAAATATCACTCACAGACCCACTCTATATATCATCTCATCTCATCCTCATTTCATTTTAATTTTCTGATCAGTCGAATTTTAAAGGAAACAACTATTAAAAGAAATTGTACTAGGGATAGAGTGGATAATATCAAATATTATGTGGGGATATAATACATCCTTGAGTCTTGAGACCCTCCCATACTGTCAAGGCATGTGTCTAGTCTAACCATGTCAAATTTGGATGCATACAGAAACATATTGAAGAAATTTCAATGTTGGCCCCATTCACTGCTCACTATGTGGGGTCGGTGCATGACATTTGTGGTGGGTGAATTGGAAGTTCCATGACATTTCAAGAGAGTTCCAACAAATATTCTATATATGGAAACAACGACATTTGACAATGAGACGCCCATTATGAACATTGTTGCAAACATGGACGATCTCAAAGATTATTTGGTCGGGACATCAGACATCCTTGAGTCTTGAAACCCTCCCATATCATCAAGGCATGTTTCTAGTCTAACCATGTCGAATTTTGATGCATACATGCACAGTTTGAATAAATTTCAACATTGGCCCCATTCACTTCTCACTATGCGGGGTCAGTGTAAGATGACATTTGTGATGGGTGTATTGGATGTGCCATGACATTTCAAGAGAGTTCCAAAAAAGATTCTACAGATGGAAATGAAGAATGATGACAATGAGACATCCATTATATTGAACGTTGATGCAAACATGGATGATCTCAAATATTATGTTGGGACATCAAACATCCTTAAGTATCAAAACCCTCCCATACCTTCAAGGCAACTATCTAGTCTAACGATGTCAAATTTCGGTGCATACAGGAACAGATTGAAAACATTTCAAAGTTGGCCCCATTCATTGCTCATTGTGTGGGGTCGGTGGAAGAAATTTGTGATGGGTGTATTTGAAGTTCCATGTCAAATTTCAAGATAGTTCCGACAACGATTCTATAGAAGGGAATGATGAATGATGACAATGAGAGGTGCAACATGATGAACGTTGATGCAAATGTGGATGATCTCAAATATTATGTTGGGACATCATACATCCTTGAGTCTTGAAACCATCCCATACCGTCAAGTCATGTGTCTAGTCTAACCATGTCAAATTTCGATGCATACAGGCACATATTGAAGAAATTTCAACGTTGGCTCCATTCACTCCTCAATATGTGGGGTTGGTGCATGACATTTGTGGTGGGTGAATTGGAAGTTCCATGACATTTCAAGAGAGTTCCCACAAAGATTATACAGATGGAAACAACGACATTTGATAATGAAACGCCCATTATGAACGTTGTTGCAAACATGGATGATCTCAAAGATTATGTGGATGGGACATTAGACATCCTTGAGTCTTGAAACCCTCCCATACTGTCAAGGCATGTGTCTAGTCTAACCATGTTGAATTTCGATGCATACATGCACAATTTGAAGAAATTTCAACGTTGGCCCCATTCACTGCTCACTATGCAGGGTTAGTGCAAGATGACATTTGTGATGGGTGTATTGGATGTGCCATGACATTTCAAGAGAGTTGAAAAAAAGATTCTATAGATGGAAATGAAGATGATGACAATGAGACATCCATTATATTGAGCGTTGATGCAAACAACGTGATCCTCCAAAATCATTTAATCTACATGATTGCGTGACCAAGGAATCATGGAGAAGGGCATCATTGGCACTTTTCCATGAAGATGATTACATTGGAGAAAACTACTTGTTGAATTGACTCATAGTGTCAATTCATTTCAATTTTTATCTTACTTGCCTAGACATTTCATGCACACTTGCCATAAATGGTCGAAGGGGTAAAAACTGCAAACCAACACTCAAAACGGTATGCCATCAATTGCAAAAATTGAGTTTCATTTGGGCCATCATCTTTGAGTAGTTATTGAGGTTGAATGTGTGATATCTTGTTATTTAACCCCTGGATCCAAATTTGGTGCTTTAACACATGTGGAAATGACCCATCCATTATTGTTTCTTATGCACGTTTGCATGTCCAAGGACTCATGGAGAAGGGTGCTATTGGAAACAGTCGCATGGAGGTGAATCTAATGGAGCATACTGCTTATTGAACCAACTCACAGTTCTTTAGTTTTTTTGAGTTGTAGCTTATTTACTTGGATAATTCAAGGAAACTTTCCCTAAATGGTCCCGAGGGAAAAAATGAAACACATGACTAGGAACATCATGATATTAGTTGCAATAAGTGAGTTTCATTGGGTATATCATCCCAAGTAGTCATTGAGGTTGAATACGAGAGATCTCATGATTTGACCCCTAGATCCAAATCCAGTGCTTTAATACATGTCCAAACAAGCTCATCCAAAATATTCTATTATTCATGCTTGTATGGTTAAGGACTT
>SNQJ01S0237839.1:0-13722 GCA_010110895.2 Picea sitchensis
AGAAGTGTAGATCAACATTTTAAAGTTTAAGATCTAGAGGTAGTGTTATGTGTTTTAAGTTATATTGCATGTGATAACATTGAGATAAGAAAACACTTGCAAGGGCACCTTAAAAGAGCACTTAACCTATAAAACATTGAGCAGAAAGTGGGATGGCTGTTTGCTGTCCTAAAACAACAAAAGAAGATAGCCATACAGTTGAAACTTAGAGCCATACTAAGGTCAAGGGCAGACCTTAGATGGCAGCCTCATAGGACCTCAGATAATTTCTATAGTAAGTACCCCATGGGGTATGAAAAGTGGTTTTTAACTGGTCTGGGGGAGACACGAGGACCTGGTTGTATCCCGAAAAACTATCAAGCAGTGATAGTCTTTCGGAACCAGATACCTGCTGAAGAATTTTTTCCATTGGAGGAACAGGATAATTGTCTTTATCAGACACTCGGTTCAAGTTCCGAAAATCGATATAGAGTCAAATTTAGCCACTTTTCTTCCTTACAGGAACAATATTAGACACCCATTTTGTGTGTCTTACTGGGAAGATTATCTTTGCATTCAATAGTTTGTTTAGTTCTTTCTTAACTGTTGGTTCCAGCTTAGGGTGCATGTTTCTCAGCTTCTGCTGAAAAGGTTGAGTCTGGTGTTTCATTGGGATGATGCGTTGTATTATGTTAGGGTCAAAAGTTTTTAAATCATCGTATGTCCAAGCAAAGACATCCTTGAATTCTCTAAATAGTTTTATAAAAGCAGACCACTCTTGCTCGCGACATCCTGTTCCTAGATTAATATATTGTGGATTATCTTTAGTCCCTAGATTTACCTTTTCATGAGTCAAGGAAGAACTGTTGTTTTACAATTTATCGATTTTTTGAATTTATCATGCAAATCATAAAACTTTTCCACAGATTTAGGGATAGAATTTACCACATATGATGTTGATTCGGGAGACCTCGGGTTTGATATTACTGTAAAATTGGAGATCTCCATCATGGGTGCCTTCATCAATAACCGCACCTTAGAAGGTGTCCTCCATGTGAAAAAAATTGATGATCTGCTGATCATCATCAAACACTCTCCAGTTAGTGATGTTGTCTAGGACTGATGGTCTGAACAATAACTCAATTGAAAATGCATTTGGAGAAAGACCTTCTATGGGTAAAAGTTTGGAAGCGACGTTAGCTAATAAATCAGCCTCAAAATTGTTTAATCTCAGAATGGAATTGATGTTAAATGCGGAAAACTTGTGCATTAGATTCCATACCTCGACTTGATAACTTTTCAGGTGTGGTGATAGGAAATGTATGGATTTTCTTACCTGTTTGACCACAATTTCCGAATCACCGAATACCATTAAGTTCCGTACGTTCATATCTATTGTTTTCCTGAGTCCTTGCAAAAGTGCCTCATATTCGACAGTGTTGTTTGTACATTCAAACTCTAAATGAAAAGCGATAAAAGTTTTATTACCTGTCGGGTCGATGAGTACACACCCCGAACCAGATCCTTCTTTGGATTTGGATCCATCAAAGTAAAGTGACCATATCTGAGCTTCGTCAGCAGTGTTTGGCGCATTCAGTGAAGCTGTTGTCTGGGTGCATGTTATGAGCTCTAACTGTTGTTCTGGATCAGTGATGGAAGAGGTTTCAACCATGAAGTTACCGAAGAAGGTGTTCATTCCGTGCATTTTGAGTGAATTAGTGGAAGTAGTAAATGGTTCATTAGTGTCATTCAAATCCGTCACAGTGTGTTTGAGGTAACGTTCACGATTAATCCTAATTCTATTTGGCTTTCCATTCTTTGGTAGCCACAAATGAGACTAGTCTGTTGCAAAGTATCCATGCAGTTGTTCAGACCAATCCCTGCTTAAGAATAAAATATAAAATTCAGGGATGTCAACAACAATGATATCAATAATTTGGTGAACCTTAGGATTAGAGGATAGCCTAACGAGTACATTCTTTAGTTCACCAATTACCTTAACATTCGTCCGATCAAGCTGAATGATTTTAAGGCTAGAAGGTTGAACTTCAGCATTGATTTTTTGGCAAACAAACAAATGAATCACATTTGATGATGTGCTAGAATCTACCATGCAATTATGTACATTTCTATTGAAAATTTTGAAAGTTAATAAAAAAAAGTGGGACATTTTTGCGAGTATTAACAACAAAATTCTGCTGATTTTTAGCTGTTGTCCCTGAAATTACTTTATCTACATTTCATACAGTTTTTTCAGTGAGGTCTTTTTTATTTGAGGGTTCAGGTGTTGTTTTAGCAAGCACCTTTTGAGCTGTTTTAGGACCGGTTTCTGCAATTTTCTTGCTATTCAGATTGCTATTTTTATTGTTTTCTGCAATGTTCTGAAGCATTTTCTGCAGAAGAAAAGGAAACTTCAAAAGTTTGTAAACATAAATTTTAGCTCTAAGTTTATTTAGGTCTTCGATCAAATCATATTCTAAAATTGGGGTTGCTAAATTATGTTTTGTTTCAGTTTGTTTAAATTGTTTCGGAGGCACATTAGTACTTATTTCAGAAGAGGGTTTACTCTGAGTTTTGCTTCTGGTGTTGTAAGGATGGATAGTTTCAAAATTGGCTTGAAAAATATTGTCGGAAAAATGCCCGAAGACATTGGGAGATGATTCCTCTTCTTCGAATGTTTCTTCTTCAACCACATCTTCAAAATTCTCAGGGGGGACTAAGTTATCATGTGCTTCAAGGATAGTCTGTATAGCGTATTGTAAGCTTTCAAAATTCAGACCCTCAGGGGTTGGGTTTGGTCGGTTTGAGGGAAAAGGTTTTCTAAAAGGAGGTTTGTAACTTCCTTTTCTTGAAGATGCTTCTTCAGTTGATCTCCTCAAGTATACGACTTGATTTGATAATTTCTGGACGACCTTTTGTAAACTTTCCAAATTTGAGGTTTTTGATTGAGTTTTGGTTTGGGGAGGTCTAGGAAGAATTTCTATTTTCTTCTTAGAAGATGGGGTTATTTCTGCCTCATTACTAAGATTATTTTTCAAGCTAAATATATCTTTTTCGATCTGGCTTGCCTTCTCGAAGGTTTCCAGTAACATTGACTTCTTAGACCTTTTAATCCAAATTGATACATTATGGTGTAGAGATACAATGGTGTGAGGTTGTTGGGTGAAATACCATGTAGAGGCATTTCCCTCGAACGTGTAAGGAAAAAGTCTACATACTACATCTTCATGTTCTACACTTCAGAGTCTAATGGCTAGCATGAATTTTTTAAGTGATCTTCGGCGATTTGCTTAGAATTAGGATCGAACTTAGGTAACCATTTCTCTGGGTGTTTTGGTAAAGGGTGCTGGGGTCCAGGTATGACCACAACGTCTTGGTCGAGCCACAGTCTAGCGGGATTGTTTTTATTTTCCATGGGTGTAGGTGGTGTCGAAGGCTAAGATGGTTCATATGAAGAACTTCCTTCATCAGATGACTCTCCTTCTGAAGAGGAAGGATATGAATGAGGTGGTGAAGGTGGGATACCAGATCCTCCGGCTCCAAGAGTAGGGGTAAGGTCAGGATCTGTGGGATTCAAAAACAAACCAATGCCTTCAAGTTTCTCTCTGATATCAAAGAAATATAGAGGTTGATTCAGTGACCAACTAGGTTGTCTGATATGGGACAAAGCACTGTGTGTCCTTAAAATTGACTAACGAACAATTTCTTGTACGTCAAACCCTTGAGGGTTTGGTGTTACTGGCTCAACGAGAATCTGGGGATTTCATTTGAGGTAGTTGTTGTTTGAGAGGTAACGTTGTTGTCAGAATGAATCCGTGTTACTATAGGGGAGCGAGTGTGTGGGGGAGGAGTCTTGCGACTTCCACGCGAAATAAATTGTATTCAGGGCCTCCTTCTAGTGCCATTTGTTGACGGGTAAAAATGACAGTCTGTCAACTGGAAGAACGAGTCTAGTCCGAGGTTGTCTAAATAACCCAAGCCGTTTGGTGTAACTCGTTCTGATAGGTTTAATGGCTCAGTTAGCCAATCTAAAATTCCTAAATAAACAAATAAAATAATGAAATAACTAAGTAATTACTAATTACTATATATATATATGTACATAAGTATGACGTAACAATTGTAGATATATTTAAATAGCAAATTTACTTATCTTATTTATGTACATGATATACACACTGCAAGTTTTAATCTAAACTTACAAAACTCAATGTGAAAAATGACTTCTTTGAAAAAAGAAGATAAAGAAAGCACATAAGATATTTTTTTGTTTTTTCTTTATCAATCTAAACTAATAAGAAAAAATACTATGAAACAAATAGTCAAAATCCAGACCATATATTCGAGTTTCACTGATGAGTAAACGACAGGAAAACATAAATGAGCTTACCTATTAGTGAGTTAACGATATTCATCCAAACATCCACACGATTAGAGAACATCCAACCACCTTGTCTAAGAGGGAAACCTGCAATGAACCTTAAAATTGTTCTGAATAAATGCAGAACAATGTGTTGGCAGTTGAGTTTTAATAACAGAATGAATAATACAAATATTTGTTGTGATATTATGATTGCAAGCGATTACATTAAGATAAATCTAATTGTAACAACATTGCATTTAATCATTCAACTAAAAATTAAAGAGAAATCCTGTCATTTGAGTTGAATAAATGATCACTCTGTTTAATATCTGAAGCATCAAATATGGACAATATTTTAAAAAAGAATTATCCCAAAAACATAACAGGTTGTGAAGTCTAAAGCTATCAAAAACTATTAGTTTATCAGGATAAACAAAGTATCAATGAAAACACCATTTACAGGAAGCTAAAGCTAAAATGCAAATTGTTGTTCCATTCAAGTTTGTGAATTAATCACCCACCTTCAACCCCAGGCCAAGATGTCTTCTATTACAAAATACTGTGTATTTAAAGAGTTCAGGTAAACTAAGCATCCTATATTCTAAGATAGGATCAAATCCCAAGATGATTTACTAGTTACAAAAATAGAGGGTGATAAAACCACTCAATATCAAACTGTATCTCCCAAAATTGTAAAAGTTTTGTTTCTTTTTTACAAAATGAGCCAAAAGAAATGGCTAATTAACTAAGCCCATAAATACTCCATATTTTGAGATCACCACAGGATACATGATATCCTAAAAGAAAACGAAATGAAGAAATTAGACATTTATTCAACTAATATTTTCCAAAATTTTACATGAGAATTGATTGGCTACAAAATCTGTTGATTCTATAGCTAGTCTTATTTTAAACAACATAAATCTAATTCAATCCATATTAATTAGAAAAATAACAATAAAAGCACAACTAAGATAAAAGAAAATCTTACCTTTCAACTAAATACTAAATTTGACTCATAAAATCTCAGAGTTGATCACTGCTTTGACACACTCAACATTTTTTATTATTACATTTCCAGTCCTTTTCAAGCATTTTCCTTGCCTTTGTGCACTGATTTTGAGTTCATGGTTTTCACTTGTTAATGATTCAATGTGAGTTGCAAGGGTCTTGATCTTCACTTGAAGGATGGGGGCATCTGTGTAATATTTTCCTATCCAATGCAAACACACTTCATACAGTGGATCTGGAATAGTTGGTTGAGGAAACACATGACTGTGTGTCAAAATGATACCACTGTCGGCTGTGGGTTTTTGAATGAGTTTGATCCCTGGAAAATATTCATTATGTTTAAGGCACGGTGGCATATTATCTACAAAATCGTAAGTCTGACTGAGATCCAGTTCAGAGTAACTAGGGTCCTCCTATGCTAGGAACTTTTCAATCTCAGAATTAGAGCTCTCATGGACCTCGATCGCTTTGATCGAGCTCACATGAGATTTCGATTTATTTCATAAGATCCTTGAGATTAATATCCCAGATCTTTTGTTATTAAACCCTATGTCCGAATTGTTCTTTAACAGTTTGTGCGAATGATTATTTACGGTCTTTGCAATGGTATTAGGGAAAACGTACTGCTCATGCTCAGGAGATTTAATTACTCTAGGGTCAGCATCCTCTTTCTCGAACATAGGCTCATTGACCGTAGCCTTATCACAGGGTTCTTTTCATATGGAAACTGGTCTGTCACTAGAAGGAACATGGGGGCTTTTCAGCATAGGCTAATAAACCACATGCATCTCTACAGGTTTTAAAGTAACAAAGCCGTTGCGAGTTAGGAAAGTATCCCAATCATCACCCTGTAGTTTCAAATGATGGACTAACACATGCCTAATTAACCCATGGTGGAATAAACTGGAATTCAAACTCTGCCTTTTATATATCTTAGCCATCTTATATAAACTCAATAAATAAAATGGCATATTTAACTGGAAACCGATAAACTGTATAAGTAATCTTATATGATAAAGGAAGACGAGGTCGTAGCGGCCTTCACAAGTCACAAATTGCTTTAACATGGCTAGTAATCCATGCCATCTATCTTTCAACAGAGAAATTGGCATACCTTTGTCGCAACACTGAATTTTTCGTGAGGTGAAGAACAAGCCCCACGACACCTCGTCCAACTTTGAGTTTTTAAACCATTTTTGGCTCGAAAAGGGAAGACCTGTTGCTTCACTCAGGAATTCCTTGGTGATTTCCAATTGAATTTCGCCCACTTTATCTATGCACCCATCGAACGTGAGGGCGAACTCTTGGGTTGCTTGTAAATTATAACCCTGAAACTTCTCAAGAAACACAACCCAACCCTGATTTTCAAGGTCTTCTCTCGCACCATCACACAGTAGAAAATTCTGGGGACCATTTGGCTCAATCTGGATGACTGGGGCCATGAGTGTTCGAACAGAAAGTCACAAGGCGACCAGAATTCACTGTCAGAATAAGGGGTAACAAAAACAGAGGAAGGCTAGAGAAAATATTAAAGGAATAAAAGCACAGTTACCCTAGCACGACCAAATAAGAGCATATGGAGTTTCAAACCACGAAAATCAAGCATTTTGTGTAATGAATGACATGAGTACAGTACAAAACCCAAGACTTTAACTTGGAATGATGGACCTGTCGATTCAAACTGCCACCTCAAACAGAGTACAAAATACGACCGTGTGTGTTTGAATCTCATCATCGTGTAAAGGGTGGATTTGATTTTCTAAGGTTATGAGAAGAGGTGTTTTACAAACCAAAGCATAACAAAAATTTGAAATGAAAAAAGATTTACCAAGAAATATAAATGAAACAAACCCATAGTCTATTGCCAATCGATTCTTGGTGTATCATTTAAGTACTCATGATATATCTTATAACCTATGAGCAACTTAAAACAACTTTTTTATTGATATAGATAAGCTTCAAAGCAAAAAAACATTCCTTAATAGATTTGTAATAACATTTACCCTTCTAGAGAAATAAGCCTTAGATACAATTGCAATACAATTATAAGTTTCAATGCTTCATTCATGCTTTCAGTCATGAATGAAGCATGAAAACGAAAATAAAATAGGAACAATCGAAACACCCTTTTACAGCCGAAAAGTCACCTTCAAAAAGAAATATTTGTATGACAAAGCGTAGGCAGCTACAAGAATTATTATTTGTCGCTTTAAAAGGTGTAAATATTGTAGGGCTGCAAACACGCATCCAAACCATATATTTAGATATATCAAATAATTGGCCATGGGAATGACCAATGGAATAAAAAATGGTGTTGAGCAAAGTGGCGAAGGAAATATGACATGTGTCTCTAGTATTCTTAAGCTTACCAATTAGGTTTCTAATTTCATTAGACATTGATTAATTTTTGTGTTTGGGTCTTGTGGGGGTGGTTGGGAGTTAGAGTTTGGGTTTGGATCAGGGTTTTCTCCATACTAGTAGAATAAATATTTCATTTAAACAATAACATTTTTTTTTACAAACTATTTAAATTTTATAATTTAATGAATATAAAAGTGACATTTGGAATAAAAACTACCCGACAATGAGAACTCTTCTATCGAAAAGGTTGAATTCTAGTGATGCCAACCTCCCTGATACTTATCCTTGTCATATCAAGGTAGAATTGATAAGAAGATTTTGAACCAACAAGGTCGAATCAATTAGATAAAAGAGGAGAAATGACACCGTCAATAGGAGAAAATACATGTAAAAAGGTCATTTTTTAATTATTGTTTTAGATAGTGGAACACACACACATTAGTCACATGTGCACACTATTAACACATGCACATTTGTTTTCCAAATAGATGAAAATCCATGTGGAGGGAAATGTGGAGGCGAATATTGTAACCCTAAGGCCAAGGCCCTGCTGAATTGTAATTATGTTTATAGGCTGGTGAGCCAAGAGTTTATAAGCTGTAAGACTTATGTGTTTATTAGGCCAGAGGGCCAGATGCTAAGGCCAATGAGCCTGATTTTTTATATGTAAATACTCACATCATTAATAAAATTACATTTCTGCGTGTAGATCGACCATGAAGAAAGAGTTATGGGGTACTAAGCTCCACTAGGTAGGGAAAGGGAAGGGGCTAAGTGTCTAGGATTAGGGGCTAAGCTAGGGGGATTACCTCTAAAGGAATAATATTATATTATTATTTCCTAAAGGCTAAGGTATGACATAACCTATGTTTTCCTAAGTTCTTGGGGAAAGGGAATGAGTGTTAAGTGGAGCTCATGCAGCTTTAGGAAGACATGTGTCAACTTGGGTGCATGCAGGTTTTAGGTGGGAAATTCAACTCGTTGGGGGTTCCGACATCATTCTCACCACTCTCACGATTCTCACAAAGGTCGCCACTTGGGAGGTCATCCATACTCCCCACTAATGCATGCACTGAGACAGGGAAATTCTCGACACAACCAACCATTTTCCTCCATCGTCGATCTCTACAACTTCTGAAACCCGCACACCCATGTCATGAAGCTAACCATTTTTCTTGTGTAGCACAACACGACTGCGTAATGTCTAAGACATATCGTGCCTTAGCCTTTTCCATTGCTACCTGGGTTTTCTCTTGACTGGTGTGGCTTGCTATCATTACCAGAGCCCATACCCAATTTTTGTTGCAGAGGTTACCTGCTAGACTTAGGATTGAATAGAAGATGCAGGTTTTTAGGCCTTTGAGAAACTCTCTCTAGGTGAGAGAGTGTGCTAAGGAAGTGAGTTCCCCTGGAGGGAGTCCTGTATTAGCTACAATACTTTGAGACTTCCTATCCATTCTATTTCCAAAGCCCTGGAAGAGAGGTGGACAACCGATGGACTTGTGTTAGTGAAGGTGTACACTCCTAGGGTGGGACAGGCATGTGGGGAATGAGGGTTTGTGAGTTGTGGGCGTAAGTGGCTCCTGGGAGAAAATCCTTCCTATTGATTTGTGCAACTTTCCTGTTGTCCTTGCCAGGCCTAGGAATCCCTTTCTCAGTGGATTTTAGTCCCAGCTCGGGGGTGACCCACTACTGAGCGTGATGATCAGTGTGGTCTAAGGATGGGAGGTTCGTGGAAGGTCTGCACATAGTTGGTGGTCATCTATTAAAAGATAAGTACCTTTTTTCAAGTTTGGTTACATGTTGTGTATTATATATGCTATTATATTTATGGGTTTTTCTATGATTACTGCATGTATGCTCTTGCTTTTATTTATGCATTATGCTGTGTGATAGCAGAACGTAAATCATCTGTTAAATATTGGTATGTGTTATTGTCGCTTCTGCAAGAATATGTGTATGTACAAAATGTTTATGTCTGGTTTAAATGACATTAGATAGATATGTATATAAATTTATATGTGTATGATTGAGAATGTTAATTTGTTGAGGTGATGTTTCCCGACCTGTTGATGGTGGTTGGGAACATCACAATAGCTCAAAGAAGAAAAATAAAGATACAATTGTTTAGGTAGTGTTACCCGACAAAGGTTTGAGGGTTGGGGATGTTACAAATATGGTGAGTGTGTGGAGGTTCGTCAAGAGTCAAATAAATTCAAATAGGAATGCATGCATGTTCCTAGAGCATGTGCATGTTCTTGAAATTCACAATGAGCATGTGTTCCTATTGCAACAATTTCAAAAAGAAACTTCATGCACCTACCCATATGTTTTTTTATGGGTACACATAATGCTTTTAATGAGAGTATCTAATTCTATAATATGTTGAGTTTTGGTTTTAAGGTAAGGGTTTTTAGAGTTTAGAATGGAGAGTATTAGTCTTTGATTTTTTGATAGGCTTGATATCCTTCCCTATGAATGATATTTTTATACTTGTTTAGCCACATGGAATGTTATATTTCGTTGAATTTTGGGTTCCCATTCTTCTTGGATTCTTATCCTCTAACTATTGAGTTGTCATTTAAGTTTAAATGTTTCACAATATGACTCATTTTTTCTTTCTTGGAGTTAATATTTTTCTCTGATGCTCATAAGTTTTATTCTATTTAATATATGTCTGTAAGAGTGATTGGCCTTGAAAATTAACTCATTGTTAATAGATTGATGAAACATATGTATGTGGAAGTTTCTATACATATTCACATTGGGTTCCCCTCTTCATTCTGTATTTGTTGTCAACTTTTTTCTTGTTCATTCAAGGCTTGTCTTCAATGTCTTAGCTCATGATCTATCTATCTTTAAGCTAGTCCATGTGCTCAGGATTTGTCTATCTGGGCATTAGAGTTGTGGGGGAGGCAATTTCCATCATTGTCATATCTTATTTATGTTATCATTTTCTTGTGAATTGAAAGCTCATTTTAGTGATTATTTATTGTATTTATTTAATGTAACATTTTAAAAAGAAGAACGAACTCTCAGAAGATTCATAGTGAAATTGGGTGTTGGACAAGACCTAAAGTCCCTTCCTTGTATCGATAATTTGAATAATTCTTCTAAGTGTAAGGATTTTTGGTTCTCATGTTTTCATGCTTACTAAAGTGTCTTCAAATATCCTCATTAGCTTACGTATATTTTTAGTAATGATAATAATGTATTACTACTTGGGTGTGTGTCTAACTTGGAGTAAGTTAAAATCATAGCAAAAATACCATCTTTTGCAATGAAGAATTTGATATGAATTCAGAAAAAATCAAATATGACTATATTTCCACCTTGATTCAAGTTTTATGCATGTTGAGAACAATGCCCTTTGAGTCTTTGACCAACTTTGAATCAAACCCAAAAATTGATTAGAGTTCTATATTGATAAGAACTTTGATTTCTTATGTCGACAAATTATGGAAACCAAGTTACATAACTTTTATAACTTACCTGAACATTCTTCAATGCTAAACATTCTTTTATTGGTAAAAGAATTGACAAACTTAATTAAAAGTAGGCAATGCATGATGTTTCTTAGACATACCTTATCAAAATTGCATATTGGTTGATGAGGCAAAAAGTTGACTCAATAAAAAGAGGTGACATATCCAAAATGATAACAAAGGAGGCTAAATGTTTTACAAAATTTATTTTTTTCTGAATTGTCATCAAGGGAATGACCATACAATCTTGGATTTGATAAAATTATTGTTTTTAATGCAGAAATGGGTTCATCACCCTCAAATACTACAATATTAACATTTAACATTTGCAATACTATGTTATAGAAATATTTTCCTCACCTCATGCAACTTGCTGAGAAGGCCTTTTCCATTTCCCTATGCAGAATTGAAGTCCCCTTTTACACTTCCTAGAGATAAAAATCATATTTCCCCACATATACATACCCTATAAGTTGTACAACATGCGTATACATAGGTTGCACCACTACAACTCACGTACATCGAGTTTGGTGCTCAAAATTAAAATTTGTGTCGGGTTTCCATGTCACGCCACGGTATCCATGATCCTTGACCTTCCATATAATGGGAACGTTTCAACTTGGCCCTTCAGTTCCATTTGAAGGCTATAAATGGGCCATATCCAAACCGTGGAAAAGGGAGAAGAATTCAAATTTTGAGAGCAAAGTTACTCTGGAGAAATTATTCACTTCATATTGAGTCTGCATCTCTTTGTCCTTTAAATTCTAAACACATTGCTCAACCCCCAAGCTGTAACATACCCACTACGGGAACTAGAATTTTTCAAATTTTTCCTGCTTTTCACCAAGGAATAGAATTCCTGATTACCTATGGGGCCTGATACAGACCCTGCCATTCCTTACCCATACTCCTATGATCGAAGACTATGACCACAGGCCTTATCAGAGAGGTGCTCGTCGTCTTTCGCGATTCGGGAAATCGTGATACATGTATTTCCTTTTCCCTCTTGTCTCTCGAAGTGCCGAAATCCGAAGGGAACCAATAGTTTGTCATAACTAGAAATGCCTCGGATTAAAACATGTCCTTCTACCTTTCGGGGTTTTACTCCATCGGGATTTCAGGATGTGCGACAATAGGAGGTATCACACCTGGGTTTCCTGGGAGATGAAACTCCGAAACACCAAACTCTAACATGCTTCACTAGTTCGGGGTTTCCTCCATCGGGATTTCGGGATGTGTGATGACAGGAGGTCTCGCACCTGGCTTTTCCGGGATCCAAAACTCCGAGACACCAAACTCTAACATGCTTCACTATTTCGAGAATCCATCCATCAAGATTTCGTGAGTCGGGGTTTTTGAGACTGGCGAACACGTGGGGCCCGCACTTAGGTGCCCTGGGTGCCGAAATACCGAAATAGGATAAATTTTCCACACTCCATCTTTCGGGATATTGCAAGTCGGGATTTCGGGTTTTGCGAGTACAAGGGACTTCGCCCTTGGATATTCCGGATGCCGAAACACCAAAATATCGAGATTCAAATCCATGTTAGACCATTTCAGGATTTCTCTAATCGGTATTTCGGGACTGGAAAATACAAGGGAATTTACCCTTAGGTGTCTCGAGTACCGAAACGCCGAAACATCAAAACTCATCCATTCTAGTTCATTTTGGGATTTCGCAAGTCAGGGTTTCGGGACTTGCGAGTATGAGGGAATATGCCCTTGAGTATTCCGATTTCTGAAATACCAAAATATCGTAACATGTCCACGTATTTTCCTATCCGGATTTCACCCATCGAGATTTTGGGACTGGTGTGTACAAGGGACTTGCCTCTAGGCATCCCAGGTGCCGAAATACCGAATCCTTTTAAATTGTCCACACCTCGTTATTTTGGGGTTTCGTATGTCGGTATTTCATGAGTCGTGAGGACAAGGGTCCTTTCCCTCTAGTCCCCCCGGGTGCCGAAACGCCGAAACGCTTACTGGCCGCCACGTGCACTCTACAGCTAGACGGTCCATGCACTCCCATGGATTTTGAAATCGACGGTCCCAATTTCTTCGCTACTTACGAAGGCAAAAATGGGATGAGGCATTAACACCTATGTTCCTTCATCCAATTTAATGGTCGTAACAGACCTTAGATCCTCCGAAAGGATCTCATTCGTGCATTTAGAAAGAGGGAGGGTTTCCTGGTTACCGAACCACCGAAAGGTCCTTAATTCCTCCGTGCACTGTCATTTCGGGATTTCGTGGGTCGGGGTTTCAGGACTCGCGAGTACAAAAGGACTTGCACCTAGATACCCCGGGTGCCGAAACTCCGAAATATCAAAGTCTGAGAATACCACTCTCTCTCGTGCCGGGTTTTTCAGACTTATGTCATAAAATCCTCTGGCAGATTCTTGGGTAAACTTTTAAAGAGGGTGTCCCTATGGAAAGATCTATTTGGGGCATTACTTGAGATAAATTAAGAGAATAGATTTCCTAAGAAAAAACTTGAATACTGAATTTCATTCAAGCGCATAT
>SNQJ01S0237842.1:0-13721 GCA_010110895.2 Picea sitchensis
CTTACATGAATCCAAGGCCACATAGGCCCTTGATTTCTTCCCCTCAATTTTATTTATCTGATCTAGCTCTACTCTTGAGGGTGTGGGTTATCATAGTGGTGGGATTTGTGAGCAATGACAATTTGATTACTGATGTGACATTGATTTATTTTCCACTATTTATCCCACCCATAACCCAAGGCCTTTAGACCTTGGAGAGAAAAACAACATCAACGTGAACTATAGCTTGGGTTCAATAATAGCTTTTTAGTCCATTAACTAGCATGAGTAATAGTTAACACTGAGATAATGGGGGAAATTGTAACGAACCTCCTCATTACGACGACAAACCTCTTATAACAAGTGCAATTTTTTTTTTATATTTTTTTTTTCTATGTGAGCGCGTGTGTACAAGGATAAGAAATACATTCTACTCTGTGTCGCCATACAGCGACGAACATGACGCATGCAATGCGATGACAACATAAAAGATCTAATATGCACATAAACCTCTGCAAGCAATGAACGCCAATCAACCGACAAATAATAAGACTGACTACCCATCCGTCCTACCCTGCAATGGTTAGGACCTCCAAGACACATAAGCAACGCTCAAGCCCAGGTTCCCATCGATTTTAACCATTTAAGGTCTCAGGGCAGGCGACTGTTCTGAGGAACGTGGAGGTGTCTACATCCCGCCCGACACAAGCAGACCAAAACTCAAATGCTAAGTCAACAAATATCAATGACGATCGTTGCGCGATAAGGTTCTATAAATCAATGCACAACACATGAATTCCACGGTGCAAGAGAAAATGGATTACTAAATCCATCATGAAACGACACAAGTGCGAGTGCTATGAAATCAACTTATTTTAGTTCAAGATGCAAAGGTAGCTATCTACTTTACTTCAAGCGTGGGATAAATCATTCATTAACTTCCACTGTAGCTAACACTTTAAATGAAGGTAGCACGAATGATGACCACCTTTCAATTTTAAATCAAAAGGCCTATTATCTTAAATCAATAATTCATCACAATAATGTGAGTGTTTTTTTTTCTTCTTCTTTTGGGACGAGCTTGCAGTTATAGAAATAAATCCTAAATATACATTGCTTGTCGGTATAATGAACATCACAAATTATCAAATATCATCTCATAATTAATAACATTAACATATCTAAAATGTTACTCCTATAATATCACTTATCCAATTGATTCTTGTTCAAAAATTACCAACACATATATAAGAGAGCCAACTAAATCCACTCAAGATATTTTGAATGTAGTTTTCAATGTACTAATCCACTCAAGATATTATTAATGTAGTTCTCAATGTATTAATGATATCAAAAACTAAAAAAAAATTAGATAAAGTTTTGGAAAGAAAACAAAATCAACATTTGGTAACACATACTATGAAGATCAAATTTAGGAACCATGGGAAAACAAAAAGGACATAATCCTCCCAAAACAAAAGAACACTTGAAAAGTTTTTTTTTTTGAAAATCCACATGGTTAAAATTTTCAAATAAAAAAATATTAAGAAAATATATGCCTCTTAGTGCTTCCTCCAGTTAAATATGTCCAATCATTAACAAACATTTACCCAAATAATGTAAGGTGCTAATATGTAATAACTGAGGCACAAATAAATCGCCACATGTCAACTAATTCTAACCTAATCCAAACTCAATCTACTATTTATTGACAGTAACAACCTTAACTAAATTAATTTAAGGTTGAGAGATCTTTAAATAAACTTAAGTAACTTACACTACCAACAACACTTTTCAGCGTGAAGGTTATCAACAGATTTATTTCCTTTATGTTTCCTAAAAAAAAATTTAAGCATTTATCTACGCCTCACACAACTGCTTTATCGAGAGGTGCGATCCATAAATTCAGGCGGTTATTACTCAATCTGGCAAATAAGGAAAGTTCACAATATTAATCAATCTGGCAACAAATCAATTCGCATTCTAGGGCAGACTAACATAATCTCGACGCTAGAATAACTATAGCTCATTGAATGCTCTTAATAAGGTCACAGGTTACAACAGTCGATGGTTTTTAAAAGATACCGAGGGATTCAATCACCAGAAATTGTACGTCAGCGAAACCGAAGGACAAGCTTCCTCAACTTGCGGCTAAGGGTTCTCCCTGGTGGCAGGCTAAGATTGCAGGGAGTGACGACCTTCAGACCATGCAATACATTCTATGTACCCCTCAAAGACTCTGTCAAACATATCTACGAAATGAAAGTGCATTCGTGGATCCTCAACAGATATCTGTCTGCCATTGAATAAAACTGCCATTCACTTACACTATCCAAAAACATTGTCCAGTAAACACCGATCCTCGATCGGATATAATCTTCTTAGGCACGCGATGAAGCCTCACAATCTCACTGATGAAAAATCTAGCTATGTTAGGTTCCTGATACGTCATACACACAAGAATAAAGTGAGCACTCTTTGTCAGAGTGTCTACTACTACAAAAATCGAGTCATGTCTCCTTGCCATCAGTGGCAATCCAACAATAAAATCCATGGAAATAACTTCCCATTTCGATTTCGGAATGGCATGTGGTTGTAGTAATCTTATTGGGTGTCTATGTTCAACCTTTACCTGTTGACATTCTATACATATGGCCACATAGTTGACTATGTCAGCCTTCATTCCCTTCCAGAAGAATAAGGGTTTAAGGTCTACCCTCATCTTCATGACTCCCGAGTGAGCCATGTAAATTTCTCTATGAGCCTCTCTCAGGATCAACATCCTCAACTCGTCGTTTGGTGGTACGTAAATCCGACTTTTAAACCTCAATAAACCATCATCGTCAAATGAAAATCCCTCATATCATGGTACCATCATTATGTTTTGTCCGCTAAAACCCTCGACCTCCTTGTACCAGTCGTCGTCGCACTGTAAAGTTAGAATATTTTCATGTAGATTCGTCTGAAGAGGCAACACCGAAAATATGTGTGGTCTCCGACTCAAAGCATCTGCCACTCAGTTCACTGTTCCCTTTATGTAAGTAATCTCAAAGTCGTACTCGCTAAGCAATTCTGACCAACGCCGTTGTCATGCATTCAGGTCGCTTTGCGTAAAAATGTGTTGTAGTCCACAATGATCAGTCTTTAGTTCAAATTTTCATCCAACAAGGTAGTGTCTCCAAACCTTCAAGGCATATATGATGGCTAATAACTCCAAATTGTGCATCACGTAGTTCTCCTCATGCCTTCTCAGTTTCCTCGAAATGTAAACAATCACTCATCCGTCTTGCATCAAGACTCCGCCTAAACCTTCCTTGGATGCATCTGTGCATACCAAGAAGTCTGCGTCCATGTCAGGGACCTTTAGTATCAGCGTTGTTGTTAACAACTCTTTAAGCCTCCAAAATTCTTCCGCGCATTTCTCAGTCCAAACGAACTTCTTGTTTTTCTTCTGCAATTCCGTGATTGGATGTGCTATCTTCAAAAATCCCTCGACAAACCGTCGATAGTATCCTGCTAAACCCATAAAGCTATGCACTTTCATGACATTCGTCAGCACATGCCATTCCATAATAGCCTCAACCTTGGCTGGATCCACAGCGATGCCTTCACTGGAGATTACATGCCCTAAGTAGTGAATCCTCGATTGATAAAAATAGCATTTGGACAATTTCCCATACAATTTGTGCTCTCGTAAACACTGCAGTACCAAGCGCAAGTGTCTGTCATGCTCCTTCATCGTACGAGAGTAAATCAAAATATCGTCAATGAACACTTGGACGAACTTGTCCAAGTACTCGTGGAACACCCCGTTCATCAAACTCATATATACTCCTGAGGCGTTTGTCAGTCCAAACGGTAAAACAATAAACTCGTAATGTCCAAACCTCATCTTAAAGGCGGTCTTAGGGATGCCATCCTCCTTGATCCGCAACTAGTGATACCCTGATTGCAAATCGATCTTGGAGAACACCATCGCACCCTTCATTTGATCGAACAGATCATCAATTCTCGGCAAGGGATATTGATTCTTGATCATGGCCTTGTTCAGTTGACAGTAGCCAATGCAAAGCCTCCACGATCCGTCCTTCTTTTGTATGAAAATAACCGGTGCACCCCATGGTGACACACTAGGATGTATCAGTCCCAGGTCCAACAACTCCTTCAGCTGCATTTTCAACTCTTGTAACTCTGGGGTCGACATCCGATAAGGCGTTCTTGCTATCGGTTCAGTCCCCAGTTTTAGGTCTATGGTAAACTCTAATTCCCTCTCTCACGACATCCCAGGTAACTCCTGTGGAAACATGTCCACAAACTCTCTCACCACTGAAAGGTGCTCAATACCTTCTGCTACTCCCTTCTCGTTTAACACAAGGATCACATAAAGCTTGCACCCCTTGTGCATACTCTTCTGTAACTGTAAGGAAGAGATGAACCTCAGGGAAAATCCCTAGTTCTGTCCTACAATCACACGTCTCTTTCCCTCATCGTTGATCAAGCTAAACCGTTTCGTCTTACAGTTGAGTATTGCCTCATGCGGTTCCAACCAATCCATACCAAATACGACATCATAAGATCCTAAGATCATGATGTACAAGTTGGCCCTTGTGACAAACTCTCACAGGTTAAGGGCACAACCCATAACCTTTCCTCCAACCTTCTATTTGGCTCCCGAGGCCATCTCCACAAAGCTAAACTCATCCTGTTCGACCGCCTTTACCTTAATCCTTTTTAGTGCTACACCAGAAATGAAACTCTTGGTAGCATCGGGATCTATCAAAATACTAAAGGTCTGGTCAGCGACAGTACCTATCGTCTCAAGCATAGTTGACTGGTTCTCTGCCTGGTGGTTATTCACCGCTGCGTGAATCTGATGGGCCTTGCCCATATCTCCCACGGTAGTGGGTCCTGCTGATCCGGACGCTCTGGTCCTCTCCACAGGACAGTCATGCTGGTAGTGTGGCTCCCCACACGTCCAACACCCCTTCTTCGGCCCTGTAGTCTTGGTACCCAAAGTAGAAGATGATGGCCCACCGGCCTAGAAACCTAGTCTGTTCTCTTGAACATGCCTAAACTACTGCTACTGCGGGCGATGTTGTTGCTGATGCTGTGGTCCCCGATAAGGTGTCTTCTGTTGAGGCGGCAGTTGCCAGGGTGTAGTGAAAGTGGATCCTCTCTGGAAGCCATGATATCCAGACATATGTCTCGCTAGTGTCTGGTGCTGCTGTGTTCCAGATGAAACCTGCCCTGCTGGTCTCACTGGAGTCCTGGTTTGACCCCCACTGATAAGCTCCTCCTCTGCTATGAGGGCCTTCTGGATGACATCGTGCAAGGTTTGGGGCATCAAAATTCTAACCTTTGCACGTAGGCTGCCATTAAGGCCGAACACGAACCTGTTTACCTTAAGTATCTCTGTGTTAAGGTGCGGAGCATACTGGAGTAGCTCCATAAAACGGGCCTCATACTCAGGCACCGTACGACCTCCCTGTCGTAAGGCATTGAACTCATTGAGTTGACGCTCAATGAATTCCTCTGAAAGGTACCTCTCTCGAAACCATTCCTCGAACAGTTCCCATGACACGTCTTCGACGACCATGTTTAGCTGTGGTAGGAGTGTCTTCCACCATAGAAGAGCGCTCCCCTTCAGTTGAAAGACCGCCATTCAGACCTTCATGTTGGAGGTATAATCGCGAAGTGCGAAGCACATCGCCATGTTCTCCAACCATGCCTTGACAGCTGCACCGTCCGGGGCACCAAAGAACTCGAGAAATTTGACCTTCTTGAGTTCACAGTGAATGCTACCAGTAACGACCGATGCGTGCGACAGAACCTCAATGGGTGCTGGCGCCCTGGCCTCATCTCTGTCCAAACAGCTGATCCGTCCCTCGGACATGCGTTGAAAAGATCTCATCATCCCGACTACATCGCCAACTGCTATTTTCTCCTGTTCGATAACCTGCTCATCTCCCTGGGGGTTAGACCCCTCAGGTGTGGATGCTATTGGAGGCGCCGCGCCTCCTCCCCTAGCTCCCCGTCGTCTGCCTCCACGACGTCCTCTAACCATGACTACCTGCATGCACACAAGTCAACTCAATTAGTAATAGTATAATCAAATCATGTCAACGAAAGCCGTAGCGATCCCAAGTCACAGGTCAAACCTGGCTCTAATACCATATGTAACGAACCTCCTCGTTACGATGACAAACCTCTTATAACAAGTGAAAATTTTTTATATTTTTTTTTTGTGTGTGTGAGCACGTGTGTACAAGGATAATAAATACATTCGACTTTTCGTTGCCATACGACGATGAACATGACGCATGCAATGCGATGACAACATAAAAGATCTAAGATGCACATAAACCTATGCAAGCAATGAACGACAATCAAATGACAAATAATAAGACTAACTACCCATCTTTCCTACCCTGCAATGGTTAGGACCTCCAAGACACATAAGCAATGCTCAAGCCCAGGTTCTCATTGATTTTAACCATTTAAGGTCTCAGGGCTGGTGACTGTTCTGAGGAACGTGGAGGTGTCTACATCCCACCCGACACAAGCAGACCAAAACTCAAATGCTAAGTCAACAGATATCAATGACAATTGCTGCGCGATAAGGTTCTATAAATCAACACACAACACATGAACTCCATGGTGCAAGAGAAAATGGATTACTAAATCCATCATGAAACAACACAAGTGTGAGTGCTATGAAATCAACTTATTTTAGTTCAAGATGCAAAGGTAGTTATCTACTTTACTTCAAGCGTGGGATAAATCATTCATTAACTTCCACTGTAGCTGGCACTTTAAATGAAGGTAGCACGGATGATGACCACCTTTCAATTTTAAAACAAAAGGCCTATTATCTTAAATCAATAATTCATCACAATAATGTGAGTGTTTTTTTTTTTCTTCTTTTGGGACGAGCTTGCAGTTATAGAAATAAATCCTAAATATACATTGCTTGTTGGTATAATGAACATCACAAATTATTAAATATCATCTCATAATTAATAACATTAACATATCTAAAATGTTACTCCTATAATATCACTTATCCAATTGATTCTTGTTCAAAAATTACCAACACATATATAAGAGAGCCAACTAAATCCACTCAAGATATTCTGAATGTAGTTTTCAATGTACTAATCCACTCAAGATATTATTAATGTAGTTCTCAATGTATTAATGATATCAAAAACTAATAATAAATTAGATATAGTTTTGGAAAGGAAACAAAATCAACATTTGGTAACACATACTATGAAGATCAAATTTAGGAACCATGGGAAAACAAAAAGGACATAATCCTCCCAAAACAAAAGAACACTTGAATTTTATTTTTTTGAAAATCCACATGGTTAAAATTTTCAAATAAAAAAATATTAAGAAAAGATATGCCTGTTAGTGCTTCCTCCAGTTAAATATGTCCAATCATTAACAAACATTTACCCAAATAATGTAAGGTGTTGATATGTAATAACTGAGGCACAAATAAATCGCCACATGTCAACTAATTCTAACCTAATCCAAACTCAATCTACTAGTTATTGACAGTGACAACCTTAACTAAATTAATTTAAGGTTGAGAGATCTTTAAATAAACTTAAGTAACTTACACTACCAACAACACTTTTCAGCATGAAGGTTATCAACAGATTTATTTCCTTTATGTTTCCTAAAAAAACTTTTAAGCATTTATCTACGCCTCACACAACTACTTTATCGAGAGGTGCGATCCATAAATTCAGGCGGTTATTACTCAATCTGGAAAATAAGGAAAGTTCACAATATTAATCAATCCGACAACAAATCGATTCGCATTCCAGGGCAGACTAACATAATCCCGATGCTAGAATAACTAGAGCTCATTGAATGCTCTTAATAAGGTCACAGGTTACAACAATCGATAGTTTTTAAAAGATACTGAGGGATTCAATCACCAGAAATTGTACGTCAGCGAAACCGAATGACAAGCTTCCTCAACTCACGACTAAGGGTTCTCCCTGGTGGCAGGCTAAGATTGCAGGGAGCGATGACCTTCAAAGGTCCACGTAATACATTCTGCATACCCCTCAAAGACTCTGTCAAACATATCTACGAAATAACAGTGCATTCATGGATCCTCAACGACTATCAGTCTGCCATTGAATAAAACTGCCATTCACTTACACTATCCAAAAAAATTGCAGGCCATCCATGAAATGCCTAAGATTTGTTTTGAAAAAAATTTAGATAACCATCATTGTGAAAGGGGAAGGTCAAGCTATCGGTTCAAACCTCAAGCGCTATCTAAATGTTCACTGTCAACAGGCAGCAGGGCATCCAATGACACACACCACTCCTGTATGCACAGTAAACCACAATCATGGGCACAAGTAACGCTACCAAAACTCATAACGACACAAGCAATTCAGAAAAAATTGAACATCATAATTTTAAATTAAAAAAACGATGGAGATAGGGTTCCTTCTAATCCATCTTAATTACGCTGCGCAGGTTCTGCTACCGCATGTGCCAGTTTCTGTCTCAATGTAGCCGTTCACTGGAGTGGAATCGAGCAGAAAATTTTTCGCTCAACCTGAGGATGCACAGGTAAAATTCTCCCAAAATATCTCAACTAAACCTATGGGTAAATTGTCAACACCTGGCATTCACGTTGGCTACTTCATAGAGATTGCAGAGATACTATGGAGTACTACTAACAGATTATAACTGGTTTAAAAAAAAATCGAAAAAGGCAACATCGCCCTTGCACATTTAGGGAAGAACAATAGATCGCAGGAATCAATACTCAGGAAAACCCCAAGAAAGAAAAAATTTGCAGCGAGCAGTAGAAGGAGCGCAAGGCTAGACAGGTCCTTATCAAACAACTCAGGGACAACATTTTACAACGATCACATATCGCAATCGCCAAAGCCATAATCATTTTTCTTTTTCACTCATTACCTGAATACAATAGTAGTGTAATGTTTTACATCTGTTACATAATTAAATCACAGAAGTAATAAAAACCAGACAGACCATCAAGTGCCCAATCGAAGATTTAAATGAATAAAGTTTTTTTTTTTACATCTCAGAACACCAAATATATAAAAATTGGTTGTCAACAGTATGAGAATGCCAGGGAGGTATTCTATCAGTCTAACATCTAATCCATTTACAAACAATATGCATTCTACTCTACAAATAGAAGAGTGTACCATTTCCTTATCGCTTGCCTCGAATGACGTCCGCTCACTCCATGCCGCTCCTGCTCGCCGACCGTCGAGACCTCACCGGTACCTCCCAACCAATTGCTAGGGGTACTCTTCTTCCCCCTTAGCCCCCCCGAGACGCAAAGGGGCCACACACTATCCATGTGGTATGTCTAGCTCCCAGCTCGCCTCACAAGGCCGAGCTACCACTCCTCTCCGAGCTGGGAAATCCCAACTCCCCACAAGTAATCAGTCAAGTCACAAATCCGGCAGTGTAACGTTACGCTAACAACCGATCCCCTTCTTCCTCCTCCTTCCTCTCTTTTATAGAGTTTTAGAACTTCCCACTTTCCCCAAATTTCATTTACTTTAAGTTTTAATAAAATCTTCTAAAAATTCTCTTTCCTACAAGTGTCATTCATCCCCCACGTTTCTCCATTAACTATTTTCTTTAATTTATTAAATTGTCTTATTTCCCTCACCCACCTAGAGTTACTCCTATTTTTACTCCTAGGTGTCCCTAGATTCCCTTACAGGTTTTAAATACTTTCCCTAAAATGATGTTGCTAAATTAGTTCAATTTAGAAGGTTCTTTATTGCAGATTCTATACTAAGTTGACCTCGCTTTTTACCATAAGTTCCCTTTTTCCCTTATTATGTTTCCTCCATTCCTTAGTTTCCTAATTTTTTATTATTCCCTTCTTTCCCCTTTTTATTAGAGCCAAAATGGTAGTTGCGCAAATTAACCCCCTTTCCTTTTTATTAATAATTTAATATCTTTTACACTTTCACAAGTTAAATAATTAAATTCTTCTTTATGTTTTATATCCTCGGCTTTTAATTAAATTATTACTCTCTTCATTTTACCCCAAAAATTTATGAAGACCAAAATTATTACTTAAATGGTTTTTATTTTAAATTTTACCATTTTAAATTTTTAGATATGTTTTCTCAAGGGTAAACAAAATGTTTACCCCTAGCGAAGTTTTAGACTTAGGATTTAGATTCTGAACTAGGCGACATTTAATTTGGAAATTTGTTTAAGAATTCTTAATGTGTTAAATGTCTTAGGGCCATCTAGGTTTGTTCCTTTATTATCATCATTGCGACGTGCCCTTCAGGATGCACTGCGTGCTCCAAGGGTGCCACTCGCCTCTAGTGTTTCTTTTGCGCGACGTGCCCTTCAGGACGCACCACGTGCTCCAAGGGTGCCACTCACCTCTTGTGTTTCGTTTGCACGACGTGCCCTTCAGGATGCACCATGTTCTCCAAGGGTGCCACTCGCCTCTTGACTGATTGGTAGACATCAATAACCCCTAGAGTCAACACTCCGCCAGGTGAACTTGTGGGAGACTAAGGGATTATAAGGAATAAGGCCCCCACCTTATTGCGCACCCCTTATAATCATCGCGAGCGACTGTCGCAGTCTGCCCTCGTGGCATCGTGGGTCCTCTCGAACTAGGTAATCATTAACCTACAACTTGAGCCACGACGGGAGTGATAGTAGGCTGTGGCAGGGCTGCTGTCCACACCTCTCCCTCAACCTCTCTTGTAGTGATGTGTGGCCCCTTTAATCCATATGTGAGTCTGGTTGGCAAGTTATCGTTATCCTGCATCATCAACAATCATGTCAGACATGTCCACATCATATCATCTAATCAAATGTACAAAAATCACAACAAAACAATCAAACCCCAATAGCACACTCCCTGACTCGATCCAGAGTCCAAGGGTTCTATCGATGCCTCTGCATCCTCAAGTTCCAAAACCCTGCACACTCAGTAAAACCGAGTCAATAGCACATGTCTATGTCAAATCAATAAAACATCATGTTATCTACCATAACGCATCATAATCAAGGACAAATGTTTTAATATCATAATAGTCTGGATCACTTGCGAGCAAGTGTCCACAAAGAATAAGTTTTCTCAGTGTGCCAGAGTAGGATGTTATAGAAATCCCCTATATCTATTCATCCAGTCCCCCCATTTGGTTCTGGGGAATGCACGCCCCTTGGATAAGGACCTATAGGTTGACAATATAAATTGAAATTCAAAATCTTTATCTTTACATTCTCATCTATGGATTCTTAATTTAACTAGTGTGAACATCATATAATACAACTATGGGTGTAGTTCCTACCTGTATTACATAAAGTTCAATGGTGCGTTGAAGCCCAAGCACCTTGAAAATATCATGTAGCTATAAGACTTAGGATAGAGGTCATTTTGGAGAAGAAAAAATGGAAACTCAATATCATCCAGTGATCTCTAGCCTAAAATGACCCTGAAATATTTTCTCTATTTATCCCCCACTAATTGGAGTAGGTGTTACATTTTCATCACCTACAAGAATAGGTGTTGTATTCTCTTCACCAATTGGATCATGTATTGCATTGTCACTACCAAGAGGAATGGGTGTTACATTATCTCTACAAATTGGACCATGTTTTTCAATTTCACCACCGAATTGCACACATGTTGCATTTTCACTACTCTCTAGAGTCGGGATTGCAATTTCAAGGCCAATTGAAACACCTGTTGCCTTTTCACAATAAATTGGAACATTTTCTCATGCATGCTATAAGCATTTAAAATAGAGAAAGATGCAATGGAAACGTGAGTTGTGTCCATTATTGTTGATGTTGGACTCCTACTCATTGCATAATAACTCCTCATAAGAGACACTATTTGTTATTACACTTCTAGATAAACAAGGGATATAGCTGCAAAGAATCTAGTCCCTGCCATGTTAATAAAATATAAATTAACATGGAGATGTGCATCAACTCTCTTCAAAAGCACATCTATCTATTTTACTAGTGATTAGATTTCAAGTTTTAGCATTTAGTTAATTATTATCACTTAATTTAACTAGACTTAAATTGAATCAACTCTTTGTTATGTGAATCAAAATCATTAAATATATATTACTCTTATAATTAATAGATGATGGTTTCGATGCATCCTTGGGCTCGAGAAATCCGCATCACCTAAACAAAAAAATAATAATATTTCTATTATGCTAATAAGAATCAAGCATCATTTAGTAATTGATCTTGCTCCAACTGCTAAATGAATCATCTAGCTAAGCACATAAATGAATTCAGTGTCATGACTGTGGATTCCTTTTCATATTTGATTGCTTGCTACATTTATGGAATGTTAATTTACTAATAAGCCAAGAAAGCAGAAGGCCAAAAAATCCTCTTGAGTGAGATTTCAATCTTACACTGACATAACTTCTCTTTTCAAACTTTCAAGTTGTCATTTAACAAAACATAAGATCATATAGAGCACACATTTAAATTTTTAAATGTACCATGTCACATACCATCTCAACACAAAAATCACCTATAATTGCATCTTTTCTCAATTGTAATCTTCAAACTTCTACCTCCCTCTCTCAATCTCTAAGAGATAGTTACAATTGTTCTTCTTATTTACATGCCACTTGAACAATCAATTCAACTTCTACATGTCATTTCATGCCCACTTCCTAATGACAATAAATTGGTTCAATAGCTATTACAGATGCACCATACACATGTTGCTTTTGATCTTGTAATCCCTTGTACATTTTGTCAATTCATTGAGGTTAATATATGCACCCTCAAAGAAACCATTAGGATCGATCTATTCCATGGTAACGTTGAGTGCTATTCTACCAAGAATGCCAATCAACTTAGTTCTCAATCATTCAACTACTCATAGACCATACTACACGAAGAATTGACCAATAAACTTCTTAAAACCTTTTAGGTTTTTGTTGACATGTTCTAGAAACATGCATCCATTATTTCCATTATTTGTCCATCAATGTGATCTTCAATTCAATTATGCATAGTTTAGTAAATCTATTACTTCCATATTAGGTCTGTTCTCTCCTAGTGGAACTTTCCAACAAAACTTCGTACTTAGTCGCACTCTAACCCAATTGACTATTTGACATCTTACACAATTCCTTATGATTTCTAGGAAATGTTTAATTTGTCTACTCAAATTCCTTTAATAGCATGATTGATCTCCACATATTTATGTTTCCATCATGCACTTGTCGAGAAAATATACTTGTATATCAAAATTTACAAAGATATATTTCAATAAAAATTAGTAATTGATAATGAAAACTGTTTTACAAAATAAATGACTTCTCAAAATACAAGTCAAAGGGTGAGTCAAGTAATAATTTGTGACTTTTAATTGGATATGTTAATTGGGTCTAGCTCAAGTGTCAGAGAGGGCAATTTCGTATCTACCCCACCTAGGACCAAATTGCACTTTTGACATGTTTTCTTTTCATGAGAAGACTATTGATTAGGACTCTTCATGAGTTAATTTTTTATTGGGGATGGAAAGGTAACAACAATCTCATCTAGCACATATCTGTGTGTGTAACCTCTAACCAAAATTTTGGTTGGTAACCTACCAAAAGTACTCAATTGTTAACATAGTGGAAATTTGTTGGTAACCAAGAGAGAATCTATTTCTCTCTCTCTCTCTCTCTCTCTCTCTCTCTCTCTCTCTCTCTCTCTCT
>SNQJ01S0237843.1:0-13721 GCA_010110895.2 Picea sitchensis
CAAAGAAGAAATAAATGAGATCCCTAAGAATCATGAAGATAGAAATGAGAGACAAATACTCCCACAAATAAGGGTTAGAAATATCCAACAAAATATTTTAGGGGAACAACATCAACTTCCTATGCTCCCACAAGGAGTCTTTCGAATATTTCCAGGACATGGAGTGATGAACCCAAGAAGAAATATCGATCAATTCCTAATTATTTTATGAAATCCATCTAATAGAACATGACGAATGAAGGGTGAGATTTATTTTGTAGACATTAATAGGCCCAACCTATGAAAGGTACATGTCTCTTCCTACCCATTCGATCTCGTCATTTGATGATTTTGAGATTACATTCATGACTATGTATAAACCCCAATTGAATACCATTCTACATCTGGTGCTTCAGCCGACAGTAACTTGGGCAACCGGCAGTAACTTGGGCAGCAGTATTGGACAAGGTGTTCTTTATATGAGTAGCTCAGACTCAACAACTGCACAATGCACTGTACTCCTTCACTTCGTTGTGCATTTGATATAGTTATGTATTTGTTTTCTTTTAGCAGAGACAATTTAGGAGCACCCTCCGGCCACATCTAGATATAGGTTCGGCTGCTGGATTTGTTTATACATAAAGGACAGGTATTATTGTTATCATTACTAGTAATATAGTATTCTTTTTTTTCTGTTGTTGATATTCAGATTCATTGTTGAACCATTAGACAAACACTGAGTAATAGCGATCGAGCTAGATTGATTTGTTATATGATATATACAGTTCTATAAGCACTACGTTATTAAGTTATAATAAGTTTTATGATAATGAATTATAATAAATTGGGAAAAAAAATTATAATAAATTTTATCACTTTTAAAAACATTTAATATAAATTTTATTAATTAAATTATAATAAATTTTACAGTTTTCAAAAATATTTACAAATGCTTATACTTACTTGATATGCACCAACTGAGTGGATGTCAATGGAAGCGTTGGCAGCCTCAACCAACTTTTCTGGTGCATTGTCACCAAAAGCTGCGTACCCAATGCAACCACTTATCATGTACAACATTGTGGTCGCCACGAAGAGTAGTGTTCCTTTCTTCATCGTCATATCCTGGACCATTTCAATTGAATTAATTTCAACCATTTCAGTTGTATTAATCTCATCCCTTTTGTTGCCATAAAGCCATTGATCTATTACCTAAGATTAAAGAGTTTGATAATATTCTACATAATACCTGAATTTTTATCACAAAAGAAGAGTAACAAAATGCAATGGTCCCAAGAGTTCTGAATAGCTTAACATAGTTTTCCCTTCGAGTTACTGGATCTGGATACGGGGAACTGTAGTAGTCAGCGATAAGCAAAGATGTATAGCATGCGACAAGCGAGAGAGCAGCAATGAATCCGGGTCCGGAAATCCATCCGAATTGAGCTGCTGCCCATGCAAATGATTGGACTTTGCAACCTTGGATAATATGTGCATTTGCAATGTAAGACATCAGCTTAACGTTTAGCAGCATCATAAATATATATAATTATCAGACAACGCTTGTACTGAGAACTCATCGAATCGAGATCTCGGTTATTCTAGTTGAGGCTAATGGAAAAGTACTATGTCACAAATGACTGTTATATATATGTTTTTAAAAAGGAAAGTGGCTCAATGTGAGTTGGGTCATGGATAAATTTATGTTACTAGTCAAATGTGAGCTGGCTCAAACGGTGTGCCATATGTTACTAGTCAAATGTGAGCTGGCTCAAACGGTGTGCCGGGGTGACTCAAAGGAGAAATTTATGTTACTCCCAAATGTGACTTGGGTCATGGGTCATGTATAGCCATAATCTGGGTTACATCCATGGGGTGAGATAGGGATTTTGGATTAATTTCCAACTTGTAAATTTTTGGCATTTTCAAAATTAATCAAAAGTACTTTTCGTTAATTTTTTTTTATATAGTTTTAAATATTATATTTTAAGAAAACAATTGTAAGGAAAATCAATTTTTTCTAGTTATTTCGAAGGACCTTAGTATCATCATTTTCTGGTGCATTGTCACCAACTGACCTAGTATCATCATTTTTTGGTGAATCATCATTTTAAAAAAAATGATGAGAATCACATGGTCATTAGTATTTATTAGATTGAAAAAAATGAAAAAAAATATTTATTAGTATTTAATTAAGGTTTAGGGGGCAACAACACATAGACCTTGGCATAAATCCAAAGGGTTGGTAGTGATGATGTGCATTGAGTAGAGATGGTCAACTATGATTAGTTAGTGATGATGTGGATCTACTTGGCATATTAAACTTTAATGAGTTTATTTATATGAAGTCTAGGCCCTATAAAAAGAGCATCTAAATTTCTTTCTGGACATCTTCTAGTAGTTCAATAATGGATATCTTGGGATACCTCAAGAGGTTATATCCAAGGATCACTAAAATGAACCATGCAGGGGTAATCACATATATGAGGGGAGTTTGGGTAATTACTGTGTTTGAAAGAAAAAAATTGACCTTATGAAGAATGTACTTGAGTTTCATCTTATGCATAGTAATGAAGTTCTCATTTGTCCAACACATTTCCCATCTTTGTGATTTCCCATTTTACTTCACATTAAATGAGAACACCATGTGACATTAAATGAGAACACGACCCATTCACATTAAATGAGATCGAGAACTATGACCTCCGAAACTATGACCTTAAGAACTTGGACCTCAAGAATTTTGACCTCATGAACTCTAACCTCCAGAGATTTGACTTAAATAAATTTGACCTTTAGAACTTTGATCTTAGGAACTTTGACGTCATAAAAATTGATCTGAAGAATTTCTAACTTAGGAACTATGACTCGAGGAACTTTGAACTTAGGAACTATGAGCTTAAGAAATTTGACCTCGGGAAATTTGACCCTAGCTGCTATGATCATAGCAACTTTGAACTCAACAACTATGACCTAAGGAATTTTGCTTCAATAACTATGACCTCGAGAACTTTGACTTAAAGAAATATGATCTCAGGAACTTTGAACTCAGAACTATGACTTTTCCCATGGAATAAATAATTATTCTTTTTATAATTGAATTCTCTCATCAATTTGTCTCTAGTAAAATAAAATAAAATGAAAATAATATTTACACGAATAATCCAAAATAACAATTATTAAAAATTATCATAATATTTAAAATTGTAACATCCCACTCTTACGCGCACTAAGCAGACTTATTCTTTGAGGACACTTGCATGAAAGTGATCTAGGTCATTATACTATTGGTTGTTTTGATTATGATTATGATATATTGTGGATTTGATGAATTATTATTCTTATTGTATTTACATCGACATCTGTTATTAACTGAGTTCTCCTGAGTGTGGAGGACTCTGGACGTTACAGCATGCCGAGGCATCGATGAAACTCCTTGGACTCCGGATCGAGTCAGGGAGTGGACTGTTAGGGTTTGAATGTTGTTGATGTGACATATGTACATATTATTAGATATTATCATGTTTATTATTATCGTTGCAATATTTCATTGACAAATGAAGGCAGGCGATAACTTGCCGACCAGAATCACATTTGGAGTAAAGGGGTCACGCACTCTAATCAAAGACGTTGAGGGAGAGGTGTAGCAACAAACCTGCCACAACCTACTAGCACTTCCATCGTGGCTCGAACTGTAGGTTAACGATTACCTACTTCAAGAAGATCCACGATGTCGTGAGGGAAGACTGTGATAATCGCTCACATTGATTCTAAGGGGCGTGCTATAAGGCATGGTCCTTATTCCTTAGAGGTCATTAGTGTCACACAAGATCACCTGACGAAGTATTGACTCTAAGGGTTTGATGTCTACCAAATTCAGTCAAGAGGAAAGTGGAACCCTTGGAGCACGTAGTGCCTCTTGAAGGGCATGTCACGCAAATAAAACAAAAAAATGTGAGTGGCAACCTTGGAGCATGTTGTGCTTCCTAAAGGACACATCGCGATTTTAACTCTGGTAAGTTAATAAACCTAGTGCTTAGAAAACTATGCCTCCTTAGGACCTAGTCAACTTTAAAATAGATGATGGTATGGGTAAAATTTAATAACTAATTGTTCCCTTAAAAACTTTCTCCCAACCTAGTGAAATTTTCGTCTGACTGATTTTCGTATGTTGCATCCCCCTGCATGATGTGTTAGTATGCTAGGTTGTTATGTTGTATGTTTTCTGAATTGCATGCATTGTGTTCATCATCAAGTTGCGTTGATTAGCTGTTTGTCGTTGTTACTTTCCTTCTTTAAAAAAATAATTGCTCTTGTTATGCGTCGCATGTTGTCGTAACGATGGGGGTCATTACAAAAATGGAGGGATATTACACCGCCTCTCTAAAAACATAGAGGGATTCATATCCTTGTGAGGTTTACCTTAAGACTATAAAATAGTCTTTTAGATCAAAATTTTGACAACCACACTACGTAGATAAAAATGTTGGTTTAACAAACCAGATATCTAATGACTCAACCTAACCCTAATCAACCAAATTTACAAAATCGTCTTGGAATTAAGAAAGTGTATTACATCAATTGTATAAGTTGGAAATGACAACAACAAGAAAAAAATTAAAGATCATGCAAAATTGTCACTCACGAAGAAGAGAGAGAAATTGCAAGAAGACAAAGACAAAGAGATTTAATTTAAGAAAAGGTTGGAAGCATACAAGGGTCCAATAACAAGAAGTAAGAGTAAAAAACTTCCTATTCCTGAACTTTGAGAAAGTTCTATATCTGAGACAAGATAAAATCTAACAATGGGTGACAAAGAAGAAATAAATGAGATCCATGAGAATCATGAAGATAGAAATGAGAGACAAATACTCCCACAAATAAGGGTTAAAAATATCCAACAAAATATTTTAGGGGAACAACATCAACTTCCTATGGTCCCACAAGGTGTCTTTCCAATATTTCCAGGACATGGAGTGATGAACCCAAGAAGAAATATCGATCAATTCCTAATTATTTTATGAAATCCATCTAATAGAACATGACGACGTAATGGTGATATTTATTTTGTAGACATTAATAGGCCCAACCTATGAAAGGTACATGTCTCTTCCTACCCATTCGATCTCGTCATTGATGATTTTGAGATTACGTTCATGACTATGTATAAACCCCAATTGAGTACCATTCTACATCTGGTGCTTCAGCCGGCAGTAACTTGGGCAGCCGACAGTAACTTGAGCAGTGGCATTGGATAAGGTGTTATTTATATGAGTAGCTTGGACTCAACAACTGCACAATGCACTCTACTCCTTTACTTCCTGGTGCATTTGATTTAGTTATGTATTTGTTTTCTTTTAGCAGAGACAATTTAGGAGCAGCCTGCAGCCACATCTAGCCATAGGTTCGGCTGATAGATTTGTTCATACATAAAGGACAAGTATTATTGTTATCATTACTAGTAATATAGTATTCTTTTTTTTCTGTTGTTGATATTCAGATTCATTGTTGAACCATTAGACAAACACTGAGTAATAGCGAGTGAGCTAGATTGATTTGTTATATGGTACATATAGTTCTATTAGCACTACGTTATTAATTTATAATAAGTTTTACGATAATGAATTATAATAAATTGGGAAAAAAATTATAATAAATTTTATCACTTTTAAAAACATTTAATATAAATTTTATTAATTAAATTATAATAAATTTTATAGTTTTTAAAAATATTTACAATGAATTCTAACCTACCAAGTTACTAGATTATAATAAGTTTTACCACTTCTAAAAATGTTTAATATCAATTGTAACATATGAATTCAATTATATATATAATAAAATTAATTAAATATAAATAATAGTTAATAATAATTGTATCATCATAAATTAATAACTAAATTATAATAGATTTTATTAAAATAGTCTTCACTCTGCAATAAGAGATTAGAGAAATTTTGGAATACCATTCATCTTGGGATGAGATTGAAAAATATGAAAAAAAATTAGTAATTATTAGATATGGTCATTTTCCTTAGTATTTTTTAAAATAACTAGAAAAAAAAATGATGATACTAAGCTCCTTCGAAATAACTAGAAAAATGTGATTCTCCTCACAATTGTTTTCTTAGAATATAATATTTAAAACTATATAAAAAAAATATTAACGAAAAGTAGTTTTGATTAAGTTTGAAAATGCCAAAAATTTACAAGTTGGAAATTAATCCAAAATCCCTATCTCACACCATGGATGTAACCCAGATTATGGCTATACATGACCCATGACCCAACTCACATTTAACAGTAACATAAATTTCTCCTTTGAGCCACCCTGGCCCACCGTTTGAGCCAGCTCACATTTGACTGGTAACATATGGCACACCGTTTGAGCCAGCTCACATTTGACTAGTAACATAAATTTCTCCATGACCCAACTCACATTGAGCCACTTTCCCCTTTAAAAACATATATATAACAGTCATTTGTGACATAGTACTTTGCCATTATCCTCAATTAGAATAACCGAGATCTTGTTTCACTGAGTTATCAGTACAAGGGTTGTCTGATAATTATATATATTTATGATGCTGCTAAACGTTAAGATGATGTCTTACATTGTAAATGCGCATATTATCAAAGGTTGCGAAGTCCAGTGATTGGCATGGGCAGCAGCTCAATTCGGATGGATTGCCGGACCCGGATTAATTGTTGCTCTCTCGCTTGTCACATGATATACGTCTTTGCTGCTTGCCTACTGCTACAGTTCCCTGGATCCAGATCCAGTAACTCGAAGGGAAAACTATGTTAAGCTATTCAGAACTCTTGGGACCATTGCATTTTGTTACTCTTCTTCTCTGATAAAAATTTTGGTATTATGTAGAATATTATCAAACTCTTTAATCTTAGGTAATAGATCAATGGCTTTATGGAAATAAATGTGATGACATTAATTCAATTGAAATGGTTGAAATTAATTCAATTGAAATGGTCTAGGATATGAGGATGAAGAAAGGAACGCTACTCTTCGTCGCAACCACAATGTTGTACATGCTGTGTGGTTGCATTGGGTACGAAGCTTTTGGTGACAATGCACCAGAAAAGTTGGTTGAGGCTGCCAACGCTGCCATTGCCATCCACTCAGTTGATGCATATCAATGCACCAACTGATGATACTAAGGTCCTTCGAAATAACTAAGGTCCAGTTGGTGCAGAAAAATGCACCAGAAGATGATGAGAATCACATGGTCAGTTTGTGACAATGCACCAGAAAATTATGAGAATCACATGGTCAGTTGGTGACAATGCACCATAAAATGATGGGAATCACATTGTATCATCATTTTTCTGGTGCATTGTCACCAAATGATCAAATGAATGTAAAGGTTACTAATTCTTATACTTACTTGATATGCACCAACTGAGTGGATGGAAATGGCAGCGTTGGCAGCCTCAAGAAACTTTTCTGGTGCATTGTCACCAAAAAGCTGCGTACCAATGCAACCACACAGCATGTACAACATTGTGGTTGCCACGAAGAGTAGCGTTCCTTTCTTCATCATCATATCCTAGACAATTTCAATAGAATTAATTTCAACCATTTCAATTGTATTAATCTCATCCCATTTGTTGCAATAAAGCCATTGATCTATTACCTGAGATTAAAGAGTTTGATGATATTCTACATAATACTTGAATTTTTATCAGAGAAGAGTAACAAAATGCAATGGCCCCAAGAGTTCCGAATAGCTTAACATAGTTTTCCCTTCGAGTTAATGGATCTGGATCCGGGGAACTGTAGCAGTCGGCAAACAGCAAAGACATATAGCATGTGACAAGAGAGAGAGAAACAATGAATCTAAGGGTCCGCCAATCCATCCTAGTTGAGTTGTTGCCCATGCCAATGACTCGACTTCGCAACCTTTGATAATATGCGCATTTGCAATGTAAGACATCAGCTTAACGTTAGACAACCCTTGTACTCATAACTCAGCGAAACGAGATCTCCGTTATTCTAATTGAGGCTAATGGCAAGTACTATGTCACAAATGACTGTTATATGTATGTTTTTAAAGGGGAAAGTGGTTCAATGTGAGTTGGGTCATGGAGAAATCTATGTTACTAGTCAAATGTGAGCTGGCTCAAACGATGTGCCATATGTTACTATTCAAATGTGAGCTGAAGCTCAAACGGCTCAAAGGAGAAATTTATGTTACTTTCAAATGTGGGTTGGGTCATGGGTCATGTATAGCCATAATCTGGGTTACATCCATGGTGTGATATAGGGATTTTGGATTAATTTCCAACTTGTAAATATTTGGCATTTTCAAAATTAATCAAAAGTACCGTTAATTTTTTTATATAGTTTTAAATAATTATAATTTTAAAAAATTGTAAGGAGAATGACATTTTTCTAGTTATTTTGAAGGACCTTAGTATCATCATTTTCTGGTGCACCTAATATCATCATTTTCTGGTGAATCATCATTTTAAAAATAATGATGAGAATCACATGGTCATTAGTATCTATTAGATTGAAAAAATGAAAAAAAATATTTGTGGTGTTTAATTAAGGTTTAGGGGACAACAACACATATACCTTGGCATAAATCCAAAGGGTTGGTAGTGATGATGTGCATTGAGTAGACATGGTCAACTATGATTAGTTAGTGATGATGTGGATCTGCTTGGCATATTAAACTTTAATGAGTTGATTTATATGAAGTCTAGGCCCTATAAAAGAGCATCTAAATTTCTTTTTGGATATCTTCTAGTAGTTCAATAGTGGATAGCTTGGGATAGCTCAAGAGGCTATATCCAAGGATCACTAAAATGAACCAAACAAGGGTAATCACATATATGAGGAGAGTTTGGGTAATTATTGTGTTTGAATGAAAAAAAATGACCTTGTGAAGAATGTACTTGATCTTCATCTTATGCATGTGTGAAGTTCTAATTTGTCCAACACATTTCCCATCTCTTTGATTTCCCGTTTTACTTCACATTAAATGAGAACACCACCCATTCACATTAACTGAGCTCAGTGACCTCTGAATCTATGACCTTAAGAACTTGGACCTCAAGAATTTTGACCTCATGAACTATAACCTCGAGAGATTTGACTTGAATAAATTTTGCAACAGACTTTGATCGGGAACTTTGTACGTCAAAATTTGACCTCTAGAACTTTGACTTCAAGAAGTATGAGCTCGGGAACTTTGAACTTAGAACTATGACTAAAAATTTGACCTGGGAAATTTATTTGATTGCTATGATCATAGCAAATTTAGACTCAACAAATATGACCCTAAGGAACTTTGCTATGGTTATGACCTCGAGAACTTCGACTTCAAATATGAGCTCACGAACTTTGAACTCGAGAACTATGACCTTCCATGGATAAATAATTATTCTTTTTTATAATTGAATTCTCTCATCAATTCATCTCTAGTAAAATAAAATAAAATGTAAATATATTTACACAAATATTTAACACCATCAAATGTTTATGATTATTTAAGTCTTTTCCAAACATAATAATCCAAATCTGAGTATTAAAAATTGTCATAATATTTAAAATTGTAAAATCCCGCTCTTACACGCACTAAACAGATTTATTCTTTGAGGACACTTACTTGCATGAAAATTGATCTGGGTTATTGTATTATTGGTTGTTTTGATTATGGTTATGATATATTGTGGATTTGATGGTTTATTATTCTTATTGTATTTACATCGGCGTGTGTTATGCTTGAGTTCTCCTAAATTAGTGTGGGACTCACGGTGTAAGAGGATGCCAAAGGCATCAATGAAACTCAACGGACTCTGGATCCAGAATTCAGTGGGCTGATTGAGGTTTGAATGTTGTTGATGTGAAATATATACATATTATGAGATATTATCATGTTTATTATTATAGCTGACATATTTCGTTATTGGTCATTTGAAAAATAACAATCAACCGGACTCACATTTGGAGTAAAGGGGTCCGCATACTACCATGTGAGATGTTGAGGAGGAGAACTGTAGAAAAAACTTCCACAACCTACTAGCACTCCATGAGTAGCTCGAGGCATGGGTTAATGATTACCTAGTTCAAGAAGATCCACGATGTCATGAGGAAGACTTTGATAATTGCTCACAATGATTCTAAAGGGGCACACAATAAGGAATGGTCCCTATTCCTTAGAGGTGGTTAGTGTCGCACAAGATCACCTAGTGCAGTATTGACTCTAGGGGTTTGATGTCTACCAAATTCAATTAGAGGAAAGTGGAACCCTTGGAGCAGGGAGTGCATCATGAAGGAGCATGTCACGCCAAATAAAACAAAAGATTGAGTGCTTACTTGAACATGTTAACAAGTGAAGACGTCGCGATTTTAACTCTTGTAGGTTAAAAAAATTATTTCTTAGAAAACTATGCCTCCTTGGGACCTAGTCAACTAAAATAGATGATGGTATGGGTAAGTTTAATGACTAATTGTTCCCTTAAAAACTGCCTCCCAACCTAGTGAAATTAAAACCTAGGTACAAGTAAGAGGCAATGTGAAAAAAAACTAAATGAACATGTAATAAGAAGGGGGGCCAAGAAATTAAACTTAATTATTAAAGTAAAATTATATTGGAGGATTAAATTCATTAAAGGGTAAATGGTTGTTTTTGTCTAAACTTGCTAGTTATGAACTTAGTTAAAAATAAAAGGGTAAGCAAGAAAACATAAACTTAAAGAAAGGCTTAAAGAAAAGGGAGATGCATAACTTGGTAAAGATAGAACCTATGAACTTTTCTATTTGTGGTATCAACTGATTTAAGTGAGTTAATGAAATTCATTTAAAGAATTGTGAGATAATGGGACACCGATAAAGCGTTTTTATGAATGCTTTTGGTGAGTGAGGGTAAATAGAAAAAATAATTAATTAATAGAATTGATTTTCTAGTGCAACTATGGGATGGAGCCGACTATGTGAAATGGGAGGTGTTTTCTAATTAAATAAATGAAAAGGAATCTAATATGAGCTTGGGAAAGTGATAAACTTGAAAACTCTATAAAAATGATGGGGAGGAGGAGTATGCAGGATCTCTAACAGGTTAGCGTGGAGTTAAACTACAGACTATCTTGACTAAATTTCTCTTGTAGGTTGGGATACCTATCTTGGATATTGAGTGGTAACTCGACCTTGCAAGGCAAGCTGAGATGAGCTATCATTCTAAATTGTGTGTGTGTGGCCTCTTTACTTGCAGGGGATCAGGGAAAATAGTACCCCTAGTTTTGGTAGAATGCTTGGTGAGAGTAATCAGGTTGGCAAAGTGGACAAAAGAAAAGTAGGAGTCGATGGAGGCGCAAATGTAGGATAAGCGACTTGGGTTATTCATTAATGGAGTTCACCCAGTGTGCAAAGCGCGGTGTTTTTAAATAAAAGAAAAAAATTGATTTAAATTTCTTTATATGAATCCTTATGATAAAAAAGGTTGTGTTGAGTTTTTGGATAGTAGTTTTACTTTTTTGTTGGATGCATTCTATTCCCGACAGTAGTAAATTTTAGTTGCAACAAATTAGTGAGAATGTTTTCATGTGAGATTTAAATGGCATGTAAGTTATTTTGCCTAATGCACCTCCCCACTATCCATATCAGTTTAAAATGAACCATGTGCCCTTTTTCTTGTAGCGTATATTGTTGTAATTCTCAATTTAAGGCCTGAGATTGTTATTCCACCTCTTCGATTAGTTTAGATTTTAATTAGCATTTAATAAACATTGTTGTAAAGAGAGTTTACTATGATTCCATATAGAGATGGTGTAATAAATCTCTTTGGTGTTTTACGCATTGAATTTATCTGATGGGATTTTAAGGTTTATAGTGAAAATTTCTTTATATGAATCCTTATGATAAAGAAGGTTGTGTTGAGTTTTTGGATAGTAGTTTTACTTGTTGTTCAGATGCATTCTATTCCAGCTTAGTGGTAAAGTTTAGTTGCAACAGATTAGTGAGAATGTTTTCATATGATATTTAAATGGCATGTAAGTTCTTTTTCCTAATGCACCTCCCCACTATCCATATCAGTTTTAAATGAACCATGTGCCCTTTTTCTTGTAGCGTAGATTGTTGTACTTCTCAATTTAAGGCCTGAGATTCTTATTCCACCTCTTCGATTAGTTTTAATTTTTAATCAACATTTAATAACCATTGCTGTAAAAAGAGTTTACTATGATTCCATATCGAGATGGCGTAGTAAATCTCTTAGGTGTTTTACGCATTGAATTTATTTGATGCACCTTCAAGGTTTATAGTGAAAAATGACTTCCTTATCGCTGCATTATTACCTGGTAATGACGTCCTTCTTCTAACAATCCTACCCCTAGACAATTGCGCTATTTTCTTTCACCTAAGAGCCTTGGCATAGGAAGGTCTTATCCCCACGATTTTTTTTTTCTGATCTCATTTTCCAGATCCTACAGCCTCCACCTTTATCCTATTTCCCTCCGAGTTAGCACCTCTCGTGGAGAGATTAGACATCCATACTGACAGAATTAGACAAAAGGTCCTTGTTGATAGCTGATCTTGTAAGACGAGTATCCCAAGAGTCCAGTCCAGACTTAGAATCCATTTTTTCGGTCCGCTTTTCTGCACTTCGCTACTTGATTGGTTATGGGTAGCGGAGGAGCTACCCAATGCCTAGTTACTTACTTAATGGGTGCATCTCCGAGCTGGAGAGGAGACCTAAAGAGCTCCGCCTTGGATTAAAAAATTGGAGAGTTTTCTCCTATTTCAGTTGGTTCCAACTGTGCCACTAGTCTTCCTTGATAGTTGGTCGTATAACCCTTGAGAGTTAAGACTTGGAGCACTCATATGAGTCGCAGGTTCAGGTCTCGATGACCCCTTTACAACATCCTTCTACAGTTCAAACCCGTCTGTTGGAAAACTCTTGGGCCTCGATGCATGATTAACATCTTTGTCTCGTAACAACTCACCTCAAGTGGACAACGATGCCCTAATAGTCCATTAAACCAAATTTTAATTGCTTTAGTAGGTGCAAATACTTATGTTTCTCTCCATCCTTGGGCTCAGCGTTGTGTGAATGTTTTCAACCCAAAAATTTTCTAGTCTACTAAGTCACGGATGGTTTGCTTGAGGTCCCTTCCCTATACCGGTGGTCCCCAGACTTGTGCAGCGCATCCTAGCTGACACACATTTAGTCGGTCGGACCACGATATTGCTATAGCCGCCAGAACCACCGGCCTCCTCACTACCACACCTTCCTTGTAATTCTATGCACAGTGTTAATGCTTGCTACCCTAATTTAACAAAGGGAGGATAAACGTGTTAACCTTCTGATGGATTAATTATGTTTAATGGAACTAACCAATAGTTAAATTAAACCTTGTTGATTAATTACTATTCTTCTTCTAAATTTTATTAATAGAAATCTTGTCTGATAAATCTTGATGACTGCCATTTTTAAACCGATGCACAAATGAGGACTTCGACCTTATACAGTTGTTGTCTCCATTTTTTGAAGTAGAAGTCTATTTTTACGGTCGAGATTTCCAGTTTTTATACTTTCACTTTTTTTAGTCAATATTAATTGTGGTATGTTGGCTCTGTAGTCATAGAATAGTGCCTTATCTTATGAAAGGGACAATTAAGGCAATAAATAACTTATTTTTGGAATTGTGACAGGGAATATATTGTAATTGGTGATTGCCTTAAACTACTTTAATTACTTTTGAAACAAATATATTTTCAA
>SNQJ01S0237844.1:0-13721 GCA_010110895.2 Picea sitchensis
CTCCCTAGGAGTTAACCCCCCATTCGTCCATATTTCCAGGAAAAGGACTTCTCGTATTTCATTTCCGCTCCCATAGGAATGAATACTATAATTCGCATCGCGAACAGGCATAAAAACAGCATCTATAGGAAAAATTCCGTCCTAATAATTATTTGGACTATGTATAATATATCCGCGATTTTGTTATTTGAAGTGGGAAGTGATTTTTTATGAATTGAAGTAAAGGTAAAAAAATGTGTTAAAAATGATACTTTTAACCATATTTAAAAATTATGGAACCATAAATTAACTAAGGAAACCAAAAATCTTAATTTCAAAAAAGTAATTGGTAAAAAATATTTTTAAGATTGAAAGAAGCATGGAAAAATGATTAAAAAAATATAGAAAAATTTGAAAGTACATGGAAAAACAAGCATTTAAAAAATAATGTGGAAACATTAAGGATCATAAGATTTAAAATACCAAAAAAACACCTAAAAAGGGAGGGGGTGCTACCGATAGCACCATTTTTAAAAACATGGTAAAAAATGTGAACCCCCCAAAATGAGAACTCTGAAGATTTCTCGTTAAGTTGGTAACTATGTTTATCTCCCAGTTTCTCATTTGATTTAACTTCTAAGTTAGAACCAAAAACCTCACTAAAAGATCTGAACTGGCTGACACTCATCTTTAGGTTTGTTATGATTTTAATCATCTACCATGGCTAGGGTTCCATGACTTCCTTCTTAAGACAATTCCTGGATCCTACAACCTACCACAAATCTCCCAAAGAAAACTTTTATGATACCAATATGATCTATAAATTCGATGTATATTCCATTAGAATATATTTTTACAACAAATCTTGTATTATACTGAAATATTTTATTATTTAGGTTTATTTCCTTAGATCTCATTTGTTAGCACCATCTTATTGCTCAAATTTATGAAAAATAATTGAAATACAAAAAAGATAGAAGAACTAAATTAACACACTAACCACACAAATGAACATAAGATGGATGAAAGGAAACCAAAAATGAGAGAAATCTAACTATAAAGTGAGGGTTATGCTCTACTATATTTTCTTTGTTTATAAAAATGAAAATACAAAGAAAGAGGCTCACACTTTGGAGTTTCCTTTAACAATGTGGCTAGAATACTTGCTACAAAATCTTCTTCCTCCTCTTTTATTCTCTCAAATCCTAATCCGATATGCTTAGCTCAACCATGGGGAACAAGTACAATGCTACAGAATGTAATCTTTTCTCCTCTTAGCAACCCAATATTTAACATAGCTTAATAGCCATAAACGGTTAGCGACTTTGCATCCCTCAACCCTCAATTAGTTTTAGCTTTTGTGCCTTCTCGAATCTTATTGAAATTCCACATGTTGATATCCCACATGTGTGAGTAATGGGTTCTAATGTGGAATCCACTTTGTACCATGGTGGTCAACAACATGTGTCAACTTGTGTGAGGATTAACTCTCATACGATCTCCAATTGAGCTAATTTTCACATGATCAGAAAGGTATCACTATGCAGAAAAACATCGAGGGGGTAGGATATATGATAGAAATTTTTTTACCTAAAAAAGTGTCATTTGATTCCTCAAAATGGATCTAGATGGTTTAGTACCCAAAATTTTCAAACTAGGACCTACCACTAAAATGGGACTTCCAAGAAAGTTCCTCCAGGTTTTCCACCTAAAAAGTACCAATATATATGAAAACTTATATAACGATAAATCTATATCACTGCGTATCCAAAACATGGTCTCTCTAAGACTATCACATGTTTTTTTAAATAAACTATAGGGATGACATAAGAAATACAAATATAAAAGAATAACATTGCTATGAGAAATGAACATAGTGTATGGGGTTTATAGGAGCCTTTGTTTAAACCAGATAGTGTTTTAATGCAAATTGGAAATCTATATGCATAAGATATTACTTCTTAGGAGAGAAATTATCTAGGAAGAAGCTAACCACACAAATACTTGACCTGCCACCGTGACAAACTATGTAAGATGGAATAACCAAGAGAGTTCCTTTAGAGTTCCAAAATTCCCTTAATGGGGACATTTTTCGGTTCCAAGAACCTAATTGAGTTAGTCTCATATATAAATGTAGAGCCCCCATAGTGATAGTAATTTACTGGTGGATTTGAGAAGGTAACCATAGATTTTAAATAATGTCACCTAATTCGTCAATATACCACATAGAGCATAGGGTAGATTAGGTACCCTTACTTGAAACCTAGAACATTGTGTATTTCCTTGGTGTTGAATGTTTCAATGCAAACCTTTCCAATAATCATAGTGAATAAGGTCATATCAGTGAAATCACCCAATCTAGAACCCCCTAAAGTAATAAGTGCCTAAAGATCATCTTAAACGCTTTTCTAAAGTTTACGAAGTGATTAGTGAACCATTAAGAGTGAAATGTGTTCATGTTAGATTTAAATATTGGTAGGAATAATATCAACATCAATATATAACTATCAAAATAACATTTAACTATCAAATTAAAAGTGCAATATGATAACATTTATAGTAGGTGTTGAATATTACTATAAAGTCTAATTTGGTGACATTTCTTCTCAAATTATTGGCCATAAAACCCATAAATTGATTATATAAGAGATTTGATTTTTGAATTCATATTTCAAACATGATGAAAACATTATTTCCAAAATTTGGTCCATCTAAATAATTAAAATTTTGAAAAAAATGAATTAATTCCATTTGATTGACCAAAATATTGATTATGAAACTTACTCCCTAGAAACATCGATCCAAATAATTTGAATTTTAAAAAGAATGAACAAATAAAGTAGAATTTTACTTCACAATACTTTATCACCTATTAACTCACTACATAAACTAAAGCGTTCAAAAAAGCTTTCCAAACCTATAATTAGTCTCTCTCCCTTTAGGCACCATTATATAAATAATTAAAATTTTGAAAAAAATGAATTAATTCCATTTGATCGACGAAAACATTACCTATGAAACTTCTTCCCTAAAAACATCGATCCAAATAATTAAAATTTTAAATAGAATGAGCAAGTAAAATAGAAATTTATCACCTATTAACTCACTACATAAACTAAAGAGTTAAAAGAAGCTTTCCAAACTTATTATTAGTTATTATTGTAAATGGTTTTCCGTTTTGCATTAATCCTTCACACAATTCAACAAAATTAATCCAAAGTTTCTGTTTACATTAATCCGGCACACAATTCAAGAAAATTAATACAAAGTTTTAGCCTCTTATTTTAGTGAACGTTTTTTCCAGACCTATAAAAAAGGTGAAACGTTTTTTTTAAATCAATGGAAAACCGAGGCAAGAGCTGCCAGAAGTGGTTTTAAACTTAGGAAACATGTATATTTATTTAGAGTATGGATGGAAATATGAATTAATGCTAAGTTTCAACTTAGCATTACTTTTAAATATTAAATGTTAATGTTTTGTTTAATGTGTTTATGAATGTATAGTCCATAATAGACATTTGTGTTTACTTTCTCTTGCACTTACACCTACACTGCATGCAAATATATTCATTGTCACCACATGCAAAAATCTTCGTCGTCATTTCCTACAATGCTCTCTTTGTTCCACCCTATCTTATGTAATTTGTGGTTCACCCATTTGTGTTTATTTTCTCTTGCACTTACACCTACACTGCATGCAAATATATTCATTGTCACCACATGAAAAAATCTTCGTCGTCATTTCCTACAATGCTCTCTTTGTTCCACCCTATCTTATGTAATTTGTGGTTCACCCAATTTCAGCAAGAATACTTCCATCTGAGAAACATACTTTTCCTCTGATCCCTCCAAACCAAACTACTAGAGTCCATTTCCTAGAAACTCCCACCCAGGATCACCCTATTTCAACAAGAATACTTCTATCCAAGAAACGTCCTTTTCCTAAGATCCCTACAGACCAGACTACCAACATCCATTTGTTGTGGACTCTTGTAGATGCAAGATGTAGGTTATCATGAATCGAATGTTTGGTGGTTCAATTACAATGAGAAATATAAGGCGATGAATTCTAGCAACACGCAAATGGAAAAACACCAAAAGAAAATCATCAGAGATAAGTTTTTGGTGCACACCTTTACTTTTTCCAAAATAGAGCTCCTATGGCTCTCTTGGCCTCGAGCCCTTTGTGGCTTGGCCTCTCTTTACCTTTCAGTTCCACATTATATTATCTTTCCTCGAGGCTGCAACAATGGTCTGCATGGTCTTATCTGTTAAAACTCTAATCATAAGTTAGTTAGTTTATCTAACTATTATATAGTTACATGACAGTTATGGTCTTCTTATATCATATATGTATGTCTATGTACATGATTATTTCAAGCATTGATGAATATAGAGTATACCTTTTCTGCCAGTATTTATTTATCTCTGTTCATCATGATTTCTTGATTACTTCAGTTATTTCCATTATGTTTCTGATGTTTTCTTCATTATGAATCTAACAGTAGTATCAGAGCATAATATTGATATTATGGTCCTAGTAGTTTATCAACGCATTATAGTTTTTAGTGCTTGGTAGTACCGTGGTAGATGAAGAAGAAGTGATTGGCTAGTAAATGTTTCCCATTGAAAAACGTGAAGTTTGTGTGCATGGAGAGAGATAGACGCAACGAAGGAAAGCAGGTTCAGTTCTATGTAATTTCCAAGACCCTATGAGAGACGTCCAAGAAAGTGTGAAATTAGGCCAAGAGATGCGTTGAAGAAGAAATGAATCCTGTAAGTGTTTGCAGAACTGAGATTATCAAGCTTGAGGTTGTTGGTTCCAATGAATATTGAATTCTTGTGTTTATTTGAGTCATTTGATTTATAGATGGCGTGGCATGGATTTAGTGGGCGATAGAACAAATCCTTCAAATTCAAATATGTGATCGATGTTGAAATGGCTAAGTGTGTTCATTCGTTTGAGTTGATTTCTGAATGTTGACATAGATCCTGAAGTTATTGTGTTGTATGAGATAGAGAAGTGAAGAATTGAATTATAGACCTATAGAAAATAACCATATGGTACTTCATGTAGTATTTCCATTCCATAGAGTTGAAGTGCAGTGTTGCATGCAAAGGAAGACTTACTATTGTTTTGCATAATATGAGTGGAAGAAGATTGGCATCGGAGGTCGTGTATGCAGAGCGTAACAACACACGCACTAGCCATTTGCATTGGTCTTGATTTAACATATGTTTAAAGGCATGGATTTGCATTCCAAAGGACCGCAGATGAGTGAAGATCATTCGAATTATCTGTACTAAAGAAAGATCCTAAGTTTGTGAGGAACCGCTAAGACCAAGCTGATATTTTTTCAAAACAAAATATGTTGAAGTACGTGAAGGAGTAAGCGAGTAAACAGAGTATGACAATCATTTTTTAAGAGGTTGAGTAAATTAAAATCTTGGAGAAGTCGTCATAGTTGTACAATTTATCCATGAGGAGCTTTCAAGCTACAAAATACGGGCATGCGGGGAGTTTTCATGGCGACTTTACTGCATTTGGGTATCCCCAGAGCAGGAATATTCTTGCTCTGTTTTAGTGGGAAATTCATTGTGGAATTTAGAGAGGGGTTTGCACTGTCAAAACACAAGTTCATTTCAGTGAGAGTACGTTCTGGCATTGTAAAGAGGTTTTGGACCTTTTGGAGGAGGTTTTGGTATTGGTGAGAAAGATAAGTTTGTTATTTTTACAGTTTTTGGGGCAGAAATTGGAGGATTGATATTGGTGGTGGGCGGTCTTTTGCCATTTTTTAGGGTGGATGTGCATCCATTGCAAAAGGAAGCGCCTTGAATTGGTAAATCTAGAACTTAATATATCTATGCTTTATTTTTATTAGATTTTTCAAAATTATTTTTGAAAGATATTTGTAAAGTCTTTAAAAAGATAACCCTATAGTCTTTTGGGTTGAGCCTTTGATTGTATGGGCTTGGTGTTACAACACTCAAGGGTATAGTATTAAAACTAAGTGCATCACCAATTTGTAAAGGTGTTAAGGTGTTATAAGGGGTCCACAAATTGTATTTGAAAATTTGTATTTGGTGTTTTGTTTAAGTTGTAGACCTATCCGAAATTGAATAAGGGGGTCTCTCTTAGGATATTTGTGTGCATCTAAGTCATTGGTCATCTCTCTTCCATATTCTGCATAATGGAAAGAATTGAAGAACTATTTACAATATTGCGCACATTAATTAACTCAACTACGGAATCTACAATTGCAATAAACAAGTGCACCCTCAGTATAGTGATTACTTGTTTACAAGTAACACACGTGAAGATTGATATGTTCAAACTTCAAAACAAAATGTTATATGATGAGTTAAGTTTGCTTCGACAACAACAATGTGATTTCAACAGACAAAATGGCATCAATGAAGACATTCAGTTGACAAGTGATGACACTCATGAACATGAAGATGAGTTGGATAAAGTCTCTATGTTAGAAAAAGTTGTGGATAAATGTGGCAAAGAAATTAGAATTGTTCGACAATGGGAATAATTACGATTTAAATGAAATCTATATGGACTAGGATATGTAAAGGATGCTGACAACCTTTTTCATATTCCTAATTATAATGAACCGGTTTTCTTTGTGAGTAGAGGTTTTTTGAATGATGATAAGATGACAGAGCTTGAGGATATTGGTAAGAAACAAGTACAAGATATTGTTGATGATGGTGTTGTTGCAAATATTCCAAATCATGATAATCAGTCAGATAAAGAACCCATACAGTGCAACAATTGTCATCGGTTTGGCCATGATAAGTCAAATTGTTTTGATCTTCACCCATGTTGATTTTGTGGGAAGACAAATCACCTCTCAGTAAGGTGTCAGAAGAGCAAGCATAAACATATTCATTTTGAATGGTTAGGGAATTGGCGTTGGCATTTGGAAGCCAATTTATTGGAGAAGTCTTATCATTGGATTTATACACAAGTATGTCTGTACTTGATTGGAAATATAGGGTATGATCAGGGCCCAGTTAATGTAGTCTTATGAGTTGAATATCAAGTCTTCAGACTCCGCCAGAAGACAGTTTGATTAACCTTTTCCACTTTACATTGTGAATGCGTACAACATTGTTCCAGTATCTTATACAGGTGTTGGATCTCTTATTTTCCATACTTTTGAATGGCGGTCAAGGGAATTTGAACCACTTATCCCTGATGGAGGGAAAGTCTAAAGTTTTCAGTCAAGTTCCAAGTTTGATTTAGAGCCTATGAACAAATGATCAAGTATGCAACCTAGTTCCTATATCCAGTCTTGTTCCTGAACATATTGTTGTTGATATGGTTTGTGGTCAGCTTAAAACCACCAATTGAGCAGAAGACATGAAGTTCTGCTTGTTACATTTTCAATTTTTTGAGCCTTGAGCTCTTGTTAGTTTATGGTCAACTTAAAACCATGGCATTTAGTAGAAGATATCATCTTCTGCTAGACATTCAATTTGTGGTCACCCTTAAACCACCAATTTAGTAGAAGACATCAACTTCTGCTATTTTTTTCAAAGGTCAGAGAGAATCTTTAGCTAGCCCTTTCAATATTTGCTTCACACATTGTTGATTGTCAAGTAGTGGCAGTTTTTCAGGCAAGAGCGAACTTATGATTAAGGGGGGATGTTAAAACTCTAATCATAAGTTAGTTAGTTTACCTAACTGTTATACAATTACATGACAGTGATGGTCTTCTTGTATTATATATGCACATCTATGTACATGATTATTTCAAGCATTGATGAATATAGAGTATGCCTTTTCTACCAGTATTTATTTATCTCTGTTCATCATGATTTATTGATTATTTCAATTTATGTTTCTGATGTTTTCTTCATTATGAATCCAACATTATCCAACTATAATTTGTTTCCTTCTCCATATTTAAATCCTTGTGCGCCTAATAATCACATAGTTAAGTTTAAGCATTGTACTTCACTAACTCATAATCAAAATCAAAATTAGTTAAGAAAAATTAGGTTATTGATTTTTATTTAGTTTCGTGTTTAATTTATCAAATCGGTTCAAATATTTTTTAAATAAGATGGTCCTGAAAGGTTTGTATTTATGTGAAAGAACAACCAACTCAAGATGGATGCAATTCCTACATGTTCTCCTTTGCAATTTTTCTCCAAATGATATCACTGGAATGGCTAATGAAAAGAATATGTAAGTTGCGGGGCAAGGATTTTAAATATAAAAAAAATGGACCAATTAGTAAGAGTGTAAACAAACTTGTCTATGGATGTAGATATTTTGCAATTAGTGGTCCATTAATTCAAAAAAATTGCAATGTCTTGTATCTTTTCTTTATTTTTAAACCCACGTAGTTGTGAGCTTGTAAGCTTCAAAACATTTATGAGGAAGACCAAAATGATCAAAACAACCTTCCATGTAAATTTTAACTTTCAATTTCCAACTCCATTAAATTAATTTTTCTAGCATAAAAGGCCAAGAGAACAATGACATATTGCAATTCAGGCATTCCAAATGTTTAGTATCTTTTCTTCAATTCTCTTTTCTTCAATTCAAAATATAAGAACAAAATGTAGAAAATAAAATGCAGGTGTGTCATGGAAGCACATGTATCCTGGAGTGAAGCCACCAATCCAGTCTCGCCTGTAACACAGTAATATTCCTTTCAAATCATTCTTGATACCTTGGAATGGGACAAAAGATTCCTCCATTTCAAGAAGTAACAAGTAGAAGATGAATATGAATTATTTTCTTCAGCAATTCAAATGCGGATAAAGGGATTAATAAAGTAACATAGAACATAAAAACCTATATGGAATTGAAACAAGTGTGATGTCAACTACATTGCTATAAGGAATGTTTTGGACAATAGTCCACCATATTTGTTAAAGCCTCAATAACTACATGGGAAAAAAACTCATCATTAGCAGTGTCTAAAATCCTTTTATTTTAGATACATGACAAAACTTGGATCTTCATCTAGATGTCAAAATTCAAAACTCCTAAGGTTTCAACGAAATTGTATAATTACAGGCCGAATTGTGTTCCCTTGTGTGTTCCTTTGTATAAAGGAGATTCTTTGTATTAAAAATTCAAAAAATCCTAATGTTTCACAATTTTCCAAATTCTCATCATTGTTGAATATAATGAAAATGGTTGTATGATCAAGACCTGAATTGAAAAATAATTGGATGAATGATATCAATGGAAGGAAAGCAAAGGAAATGGATGACAAGCACCACTGAAGCCATAGTGAGCAACAACATGCCTAAAGAAAAGTTGGTTACAATCCCTAATAGTGTGGGGAGCTAAAGTAAAGAGAAAGTTACAATCCCTAACATTGAAACATGTTCTATACATATCATAGTAAGCTTCTCCAGAGAAATTCTGGGGTCAAATTTACATTTGGAAGAAAATTGCCTAATGATGAAGGGGAGCCATAGTGTGATTCAGCCATAAAACTTAATATGAATTTTCTAGAATTACTTGGATTACATTGTTGAAGACATGCAATAGGATTTGAACTTGGGACATGGTTTTTACGACCTCTCCTTTCCAAAAACCGTGTTTCCTTCAACAAATCACTTGCATGTGTGTCATGTTTTGGGAATCACGTTTTTTCATGGATGGTATTTTCCCTACATCATATTTCATCGACGTTTGGACTATTTTTCCCAAAGGCCCGGTATGCACTAGCCTTGCTATTCCACGCTAGAATTATCCATTCGAGTACTCAACCTGAATTGACACGTTGTTAAGCATTTCATGCTTGTTGTATGTGTTTGCGCAAAGACTGATTTTTGTTGGAGACACTTTATTCTTTTATTTTTTCAAGTAAATACTGTTAGGCTAGGATTCGATGGCTTTGAATTAAATTTATGATGTGACTTAAAAAATTAAAAACAAGTTCACAAATAATGCAAACGTTATAGAACGCGGCAAAAGAACTCAGGTTTCCTTAACCTATTCTATACTTCTGAGAGGAACTAACAATTCCATTGAACGATGTTAAGACAAGAACATTGGATTTCCACATGCTCAAAATCTTAAAGTAAGATCAAAATTATAACAACATGCATAGATTAGTCATTAATGGATATACAATCTAAGGGCACAGTAAACAGAACCCTAACAACATTCGTTTTACACAATTATAATTTTTCAATACGAATCAACTCCTATAGGTGAACAAAATTTTCATGTTCAATTCCTAACGGTTTATTGTAATTCCACGTAAGTATTCATGGCAGTTAAAACAATTAAATTTAAATGAAATATGAACATATAATCACAGCTATACCGTATTTACCCTTTAATCCTACAAAGTAAGATCAAAATTTCTAATATTGTAATTCTTTAACTCAGAAAGAAATATCTCAAAGTTGTTTATGTAGACTATGCATATTAGAGCTGATTATAAAATATGTTCATTTAGCATTTCCAAATTTTTGTATCTCCCTTCACATTAAATTTATGATAACCAGCTCCATCAACGTAGAATTAGAAATGACGCCACTTTAATCAAACCATTCTTTTTTTTTTCCTTTTATAAATACTTTACATTGTTAGTCAATGTTATAGTGTATTTCATGCATTTAAATTGTTACAATACATAAAAGTATTTTCCTTTTTAGATTTTTTCCAGTTTCCTTTATCTTATACTTTGAATCAGTCAAGTTATTTTATCTCAGTTTCGAGTTAATTATCTCAGTTTCGAGTTAACATCGACAACTCTCTTAAGATTTGAATTAAAAGTTATTTTATATCAATTTCTTCGAACATTTTATCAAGTCCAACTTCTGTCATTCACAAGAATTTATTGCTATACAAACTTGGCTATGAGCTTGGTGAACTGGGTGGCATTAACATGGTTTTCCATTTACCTGATCTAGATCACTCACAAGAATTTCTTTCTATACAAACTTGGCTATGAACTTGGTGGTACTACCATGGTTTTCCGTTTACCTAATCTATCACTCATAAGAATTTCTTTTTTATAAAAACAACTTCTATCATTCACAAGAATCTCTTGCTATACAAACAACTTATGTGAGTCACAAGAATCTCTTGCTATACAAACTCAGCTATGAATTTGGTGGCACTATCATAGTTTCTCATTTACCTGATTGTTTTCAAAAATCTAAATAGATATTCAAAAACATTACTTTCTCACTTGAAAAGACATATTCTTCAACTCAATCCAGAGATATAAAATGACTTTCTTATCTCATAATCCATGGAAGACAAGAACCTTTGTCAAACCTGAACAAAAAAAATCCACTCACGTGATTACACACCTTCCTTAAAGGAAGGGGCTTGTTGCTTTGTAGATCCACTTGTTCCACCCCTTCCTTAAAGACAACGACTTGTTGCTTTGCATCTGTTCTTAATCTTTTTAAGATAGGTGCAAAGTAGTAGATGATGTTTTTTTCTCAAATATTTGGACCCTAAAACATGTCCATCATAAAAAGAGATCATAAAAAGAGTTTAGAAATCTCACAATTTACTTTATCAATTATAATAAGATATTAATATACAATAATATATATAAATCATTCAAAAAAATTCTCCAATGAAGTTAAGTTTCTTGAATTGAGCTAATTATTAAAAAGAATCATTTAATAGAATGCATTGGTTTTTTTGGAGTTTCCATGCTTCTTTAATTCTAAATAATTGCTATCACTTTAAATTCTTTTAGGCATATATGGTAATCATTTTGAAAGAGTGTTTGTTGACATGTTTCTTAATTCTTCTATAGTGTATATTTAATTTAACTTAATTTTGATTGAGTTACCAATTTCATCAACATATATTTTTCCAAAAAACAAAGTGTCTTTATTTATGAATTTTGGTTTAATATGATATTTTGCATTTATGAGTTTTTTTATTTTGCTAATATATTGATTATCCCATTTTACTCTCATAAATAGTGATGAGACTCAATAATTATTGGTATGTGTTTTTTTATATATATAATTATGTGTTGCATCTATGAGTTTTTTTATTTTGCCAATATATTGATTATCCCATTTTACTCTCATAAATAGTGATGAGACTCAATAACTATTGGTATGTGATTTTTTATATATATAATTATATGTTAAGGATCCATTTTGTTATAACTCACAGTGAGTATACATAAAAAGGAAAAAACATTTTTCCTTTTTTTTTCACTATAAACTTAATGTTTTTACATGGATGGTTAAGATGATTTGAGTTTATTAATGTGTCTTGAGTATCTCAATAATTATAATATACATTATTTAGATATCTAAATCATCATTTTAATTTAAATATTAAATTATAATTTTTTATATAAAAATAATTATAAACATTTAGTTTTAAGATAAATATTAAAATTGTAACCTTAATTATAAAATAAAATTTAATAAATTAAATTAATTTTTTTCAACATTATCCTATTAAATTTATATCTAGAAATATAATTTAACCCATAATCTATAATGTAAAATGATTAAATCCATAACTTCAGTGTTTATTATTCATTTAGATAATTAAACTCCTAATTTTTTATTTTTTTTTCGAACTTTATAAGAATCGGTCTTTACGTTTGTATCTAACTATACAGTTTAACGCCTAAATCACTTCTCACGAATGTCTTAATTAACCACAAAAGAATATAATTAAAAAGAGGATACAACATATTGTATATCTTTTATCAAATATGAAGAAATTGGTAACGAACGCGCTCAGCTAATTTCTTCGTGACAACGACATTAGCTAAACACCAATATTCAACACTACTTTCAAGATACAATAGCTGTCATATCTCCACTTTCGGAAAAAATTGGCCAACTTACCTGGTGATGATGGAACAAGAAGCTAACCACCGACCCCTAATTACCCACGAAGGTGCACCGCCAATTATCTTTTTTAAAATAGTTAATAAATAACATCCTAATAGTTAATAAATAACAATAAGAAATATATATAGTCTCTTCAGTAATGCGTCCCAGATGGAAACGTGAAAAAATAAGCAGAAAACTTCGAGAGAGACTGTCATTGAAAATAAACTCACGTGAAGCAAGTTCCCTCCTGCACACGACTTTAACAATTTCTGGAAAAGATTTAGATACGAACCATCCTTATCTTTGAAATTTATTTAAATAGGAAAAACTTCTCACCGAACATCCTCATGCCCTAAACCTTTCTCCACTGCTATAAATACCAATCATCTATAGCCATCTTATACGACCCAGCTTGGCATTTGGAGCGCTCTACCGCCGAATAAAGGATGGGTATACTTGCAGGGATGTCTTTCATTTCCAAGTTATTGCTTCTTTTTATTGTTGGCTGCATTTGTGCTGCAAATCCATCCGCTGCCTCATACTATAAATCCCCGCCTCCAAAGCCATACTCTTATAAATCTCCTCCTCCTCCATCCCACATTCCTTCTCCTGTCCATTATAAGCCGCCCCCTGCACCCACACCCGTCCCCAAGCCCCCAGTAGTGGAGAAACCGCCGCCCGTTCATAGCAAACCTCCTCCTAAGGCGGTGCCAGTTTCTCCTCCATACAAGTACAAATCCCCACCTCCTCCCAAGGTGGAGATTTCACCGCCAAAATCAACTCCTGCTCCATATGCCAAGCCTCCACCAGTTCAGAAGCCCCTTCCTCGTCCTTCACCACCGAAATCATGGCCAACTCCTCTTCCTCCTCATCATAAACCTTCTCCAGTGACGAAACCACCAAAAGCTTCTCCATCGCCG
>SNQJ01S0237845.1:0-13721 GCA_010110895.2 Picea sitchensis
CGATTACGACCGTAAAAATTGAATGAAGGAACGCAAGCGATAATGCCTCGACCCCTTTTTAACCTTCGCAAGTAACGAAGAAATCAGGACCGTCGATCCCAAGACCCATGGGAGTGCATGGACCGTCTAGCTGTAGAGTACACATGGCGGTCGGTAAGCATTTCGGCACCCAAGGGACTAGAGGGTAAGAACCCTTGTCCTCACGACTCGCGAAATCCCGACATACGAAACCCCAAAATGATGGGGTGTGGACAAGTTAAGATGATTCGGTATTTCAACACCCGGGATACCTAGAGGCAAGTCCCTTGTACACGCCAGTCCCGAAATCCCGATGGGTGAAATCCCGAAAGGACAATACGCGGACATGTTACGATATTTCGGCATTTCAGTTCCCAAGAAAACCAGGTGCGAGACCTCCTGTCGTCGCATACCCCGAAATCCCAATGGAGGAAACCACGAAACAGTGAAGCATGTTTAGAATTGGCGTTTTCAGAGTTTCATCTCCTGGGAAACCTAGATGTGAAACCTCCTGTCATCGCATTCCTCGAAGTTCCCGTATGCGAAATCCCAAAGGGTAGATTGCTCGGATTTAACTTGGGTCACTGTTAATCACGTTAAGTGGTTAGATCCATTTCGGATTTTGGCCCTTCGAAAGACAAGAGATAAAGGGGAATACATGTACCGCGATTTCCCGAATCGCGAAAGACGATGAGCACCTCCCCGATAAGGCCTATGGTCATAACCGTTGATCATATGAGTGCGGTTAAGGGATAGTAGGGTCTGTATCAGGCCCTGTAGGGATTTGGGGAAGTCTGTTCCTCGGAGATTAGAAGAAAAGGGCCGAATTTTTTTTATTTCCGTAGTGGGTGTGTTACACTTTTTCATACGATCTTCATTTGACGCGCTCAATACCTCATTAGAAAGATCTATCCGAGGAATACAAATTTTGTGTGAGCAACATTAAGGAATGTCCTTGTTGCTCCCTGTTTTCCCAAAAAATGTCATTTAGGGCCTCAAAACAACTCTAGGAGTTTCAGGACCCAAAAAACTGCTAAAAATAGAAAATTACCAAAATTGCCAGAAAATTATTTTGAGCTAGCTGGAAAAGTTGGGTGGCCACCGATATCCACCTGGATCATCCAATGAAAATACAAAGCTAATGCGTTGCCTTGATCATGGAACATTTCTTTATTTCATTTTGCGACTTAAAGGAACCGAAATTTGACAATGTTTACTAAACACCTTAAATCATATTATTGTAAGATTCAAATTGGGTTAAACAGACCCACAATGCTAACACACTTCACATAAAATATTTTCCTTTTTGACTTGCTTACTAACTTTGATTTTGATTTTGTATAGGGTTCTCTTTTCTTTGTTTGTAAACTTCTTTGCAGGTGGGTTTTATTTATTTGCAACACTTTTAGGGATGAAATTTACCTCTTGAAGTAAAACATGTTGGAATTAAAAACAAAACACAAGTTTTCCATTTCTTGCAAATTTTGCACATGTGAAAGACGTTATGAATCTTGCTACCCTCCGGTATCTCTAGCTCGTATGCCACTTCGCATACTCTCCTAATGACTCTGTATGACCCATGAAATTTTGGCTTCAACTTCTATGCTCCGCTCCTCTTCAAGAAGGATTGTTTGTATGGTTGTAATCGTAGAAAAATCAAATCCCCTACCTCGAAATTGTGCTCGACTCTCTGCCTGTCTGCATAGATCTTTTACTGGTTCTAAGTTGTCTGCAATTTTCCTTCACTGCCTGTAGAATCCTCTGGCTCTCCTCCACCCAGTCTTTGACCCCCGGGACCCTGTTATCCCCAAATACAGTCTCCACAAAAGAGGGTGCATCGTATCCATTCAATTCTTTGAATGGTGACATCCTGGTAAACATATGGTAAGTCATGTTGTATCAATACTCACCCATGTGCGTTGTTTCCCTCCCACATAGTTCCTCAGAGACCCCTCCACCCATTTGTTGACGATCTCTATTTGTCCATCTGTCTATGGGTGGTAGTTGTTACTCGTAGCTAGCTCTGTGCCTGCCAACCGAAAAAGCTCCTACCAAAATGTGTTGATGAAGTGCCCATATCTATCATTGACCATCTGCCCGGGTAAACCATACAACCATAATACCTCTCTAAAAAAAAACTTTTCTACCTGTATGGCCCTGTAGTCTATGCGTATGGAAAATACATGTGCAAATTTGGTCAACCTGTTGACCACCAAAAATACACAGTCCCTGCCCTACACTCGAGGAAGTCCTGTAATGAAATTCATAGAAATGCTCTCCCATTTTTGCTCTGGAATGGGTAGAGGTTGAAGCAATCTCGGGGGGTGTGTCTGCTCGTACTTGTTCTGCTGACAAGTCGTGCACTCCCAGATGTGTTTTATTACATCATCCTTGAGACCCTTCCATGAGAATCTCTCCCTGATCTGCCTATATGTTTTGAAGTACCCCTGATGCCCTGTTGTAGGAGAATCATGACACACCTTCAGAATCTTCCCCTTCAGGGTAGATTCTGGAACCAAGTAGATCCGGTCCTTGTAGAAAATGACATCATCTAGAACCTAGTATCTATAATCAACCACATGTCCATCCATCACCTCACAAGATTTTTTTTTTTTTGGAGTACTCCACCAACAAATGAGTTTTCCAATCTATGCAAACGTCCATCATCGAACACCCTGGCAGCCTCCTGGACAAGGCATCTTCTATGAAATTCATCTTTCCCTTGACATACTCAAGGTCAAAGTCAAAGATTTGGATCTTTGAGACCCACTTATGTTTTCTCTCACTGAGGTCTTTCTGATCCAGGAAATACTTCAGACTATTGTGATCGGTCTTCACTAAAAAACTACTACCTACCACATATTGCTTGAATTTGGTTAAGGCGTGCATGATTGCTAGCATTTCCTTGTCATAAATAGGATAACGTCTCTCTAACTCATTGAGTTTCCTGCTCTCAAACATAATGGAGTGGCCTCCCTACATCAAAACTGCTCCAATCCCCACCTTTGATGCGTCGCACTCTAAGACGAATGGATGTGAGAAATCTGGAAGGGCTAGAATAGGGCATGTGCTCATAACCTCCTTCATTTTCTCAAATGTTTGTTGTGCCTCCTCTATCCACTGAAAGGCATCCTTCTTGGTCAAATCTATGAGCGATGCTCCCAACTGTGAAAAGCCTCTTACGAACCGCTTGTAGTAACTGCATAACCCAAAGAATCCTCTCAGCTCCGTAAGGTTCTTGGGTGTTGGCCAATCTGAAATAGCCCTGATCTTCTCTTGATGAACCTGTACTTCCTGCTCACTGATGATATTCCCCAAGTACAACAGTTATCTCATGCCAAACTCACATTTAGACTCCTTGGCATATAATGATTGTGCCTGCATAATGTCCAAGACCTCCTCCAAATGTGTCATATGCTCATCCCATGTCCTATCGTATATCGATATATCATCGAAGAATACAAGAATGTATTTCCTCAACTACCCTCTGATGATGTGGTTCATGCAAGACTGGAAAGTGACAGGTGCGTTGGTCAATCCAAACGACGTGACCAAGAAATCAAAGTGTCTAAAATGTCATCTGAATGTTGCCTTCTCAATATCCTTCTCCTTGATGCTGATCTGATGATATCATGACCGTAGATCAATCTTGGTGAAGAAAACTACCCCATGTAACTCATCCATCAACTCATCTATGCGTGGAATGGGGTACCTATTGTTGATCATTTTCTTATTGAGCACTCTATAACTGATGCACATCCACAATGTGCCATCCTTCTTCAGTACCAGAACAACTGAAGAGGAAAAAGGACTCACGGTGGGCCTGATGTGCCCCATCACAAGCAATTATTTGATTGCTTTCTCAATCTCATCCTTGAATCTCTTGGGGTGCCTATAGGGCGCGGTGATCACTGGTGTAGCTCCTGCCTCCAACTCGATCGCGTGCTCAGATCCCCTGTCTGGTGGTCTCCCTGGTGGTATCAACCCAAACACTGGCTCATACTGACTCAGAATCTCTCTGATATGTGGATGGTAATGCTCTCTTCCCTCTAAATCCTTCCATGTGGTGATCAAACACTTTGTTGCATAGGGCACATAACCTTGACGAAAGATCCGCTCCATCCTTTTTGTCGATACTGCTCGTGGTGCTCCTGTAGACATGCCTGTGCACCAATATCGATACACTGGCGTCTCTGAAGCTCATGGTCAACGTCTGATAGTTGAACCCAATATCCCCCAATGAATATAACCATTGTAGCCCCAATACAACATCGATATCTGATAGGTCAACTACATAGAAGGTATCTGCCATGGTGTAGTTTCCTAGTTTGACCTCTAGGTCTGGGATCATGTCCAAACATTTCATCGTGTATCCACCTACCAATGCCACGTGGAATCCCTCAAAATCCTCATTGCATAACCCCCTCTTGGCTACCAAGGACACATCTATGAAATTGGGGGTGGCCCCACCATCAACTAAAGCGGTCATGTGATGCCCCTGTACAAGGCCCTTGAGCATGAGAGTGTTGTACCTGGGTACTCCTAAAAGGGTTGTTATGGTTTCCCCTTTAACCTCTCTACGAGGTCTGGTATCCTCCTTGGGCGGTACCCCTGCCGATATCTGAGGTTTATTTGGCTACTGCTCTGGCCCATGTGTGGTCTAATTTTTTGAATCATTGTCTTCCTATGCCCCGATATCCTCATCCTCCTCCTCACTGCCCGATTCCACTTCAATGTAGTGGATCTGTCATTTTCCCATGCATCTATGCCCTAGGACCCAAGGTTCTCTGCAAGAGAAGCAACGCTTCTTCTTCATCAACTCTCGTCTCATGTCATCATCCAATTTGGGCTTACCCTTCCATTCCCTTTGAGGATTTGTTTGACCCTTATCTTTCTGTGGTACAAAGGGTTTGGTAAAGGTTTTGGGTTTTAGCGTTGAGTCCCCCATGTCTCTTGTGCGCACAATGGCCTCCTATAAGGTGTGAGGCTTGAAAGCCTTAATCCAACCCCTCAATGGTTCTATCAATGCCTCGATGAACAACATCACCAATGTATGTTATGATATATCAGATACGACCACTGCCTTCCATTGGAACTCTGAGATGAAGGCCTCAATTGATCTAGTTTGCCTCAACTATGTAAGGTCCCTGAAGTGGAGCTCTCGATCTCTCCTATCAAATCTCTCCATCAACCTCTCATTGAAATCCAAATATGAAGTAATGTGGTTGTGACCCAACGTCACCAGCCCATGGTACCACCACTTGTGGGCCTCCTCCTCCAAGTGCAAGGTGGCAAAGTTGATAGCTTCTGACTCTATCATCAGGTTACGTTTGAAGTATGTGTCAAGCTTCTGAACCCATGCCTGAGTTGAGAAATGTGATGATCCGTCGAAAGTAGGAATGTTTAGCTTTCCCACTTTCTTGATGAAATACATGTTGTGAGTTTTCCCTTTGCCTTTATGTGCCTCTCGGGGTCTATTTCGATATCTGATCGAACAATAGTCAATCAAACTCATGTTTTTATGGAACTCTGGTCCTAGTGCCAAGTAGTCTTTTCTGTACTCCCTAAACGAATCCTGTGGCACCACTTATCCTTGACTTGACTATCCTTTTGTTTGCCCTGGTTGTCCCAATGACTGTCTTACCTGGAACTGTGGGTATAAGGGTCTGGGAATCCTCACAGACGATATGTAATCTCAGACTGGTGAAGGATTTGGAATACCCCCACCCCGGGATCCATTGGAGCCACTGACCTCACCTCTTCGGTGTCCTCCTGAACCACTCGACCCTCCTGTGACGTTGGCACCTATAGTGCTCATGCTATGGTGGAGCATCTATGCACTAATATCCATCTGTTGTATGGCATTCATCATGTCTCTCTGTCCCCTAGCTAGGTCATTCAACATGGCCTGTGCACTGTCAACATGTGTCTAGGGGCCTTTCCCCTTTCCCTTGGGTGTCTCACGCCTGTCACCCATAGTCCTCTCTATCTTGACCTTTGTGTTTGAACTGATATGCTCTCTGTCCTCTATCTATGGCTCTATATTCGACTGAGTGTGGAAGGGGGTGTAATCCCTTTGGTTTCTATCTCTCCCATCTCTGCTATGACCTCTACAGTACTAAATGTACTCGCCCCCGATATGTCCTCAGCCCTCTGGGTATTTTTCACATGTTCCCGGAATCATGGGGTCATGATAAGCACTTCTTCACAGGATGGCAGGAAGAAGGCTCTGATACCACTGTAATATCCCTGATCGGGCTGATCTGGATATCTTCTACTTAACTATTGTTTTATCACTGAGATTTGATACCCTGGGGGTTTATGGATGCGTTTGAGTTAATGTGTGAACATGCTTGGTGATTTTTGCATGTGTGTTTCATTCATTAAGTGTTTTAGCAGTATAAAGATAATGCATGTGAAAGAAAGGACAACACAACTGACTGATATATATAATGAGGAAAAAGAACGAAATACAATAATAAGTTGGAAGAAGATATACTAGTCATCAGTTAGATCTCATGGATCGTCACTGGAATACAAATCAACTAACAAGAAATACCCGTGATCAGAAGAATTAAGGTTGATCTATGCATGCATGGATAGATCGACAAAAGGCAGTCCGGAAGCTCATGACAACTGCTGCAGAAACTAAAAAACTTGCCCTGATGGAAATACCCATCAGAATGGACTGGAAACTGTCTCAAAAGAAGTGCCCTGGCCTCTAGGATGATCCTGGTAACTATCTGAATGAAGATCCGACCTTTGAAGCTCCGGATGTCATCCTTGGGAGGTTTGCACACCTCCTAGGCTTTGGGAGTGCGCCCTAATGATCCCACCGACAGAATCTGATGATGTATGACTTGAAACAATCATCTTGGCCTCCTCTATAATGAGTTGGAATGGTTTCCTCGAATATGCTCCTGAATACCCCCTGGAACCCCAAATGTGCTTCCTCAAGAATTGCGCCCTAATTGGTTGTTTGTTGCATTCTGGGAGATTCCACCATCAGAAACGGATGACTGGTGGCTCAAAGGATGCGCCCTGGATAGCTCTCAAATGGGTCGAAAGGGATCTACAAAAACTGTACTATCTCATGTGGGAACACAAACCCTCTCTCTAAACCTTGCGCACTCACTGGCTGAGTTGCGCAGTCACTGAACTGGATCTCTAAAATGCATGGTGAAATACTTAGATGGTATCTCTGATAGGCTAGGGTGTGTCTCACAACACCGAAACCGATCAATGGTGGTGGTTTCCTCCATAAATCCACAAAACAACAAGGGGGTCGATTTCCTCCTCCTTTGCAAATATCTCAACATCAAATCATAACATAATGAGGAATTAGGTAGAATTCCTCCCTTTATACTCTTCTCGATCTAATTCACCATTGACATCACTTAAGATAGGTGATTTTCCTCCTAAGATGAGTAATTAATTAATTAAGTCCCCCTTTAACACCTTTTCGTTCTATTTCTTCGTTGACTTAGGCTTAAGTGACTTTTCCTATGCTTTTAAGCTTAATTCATCGTTTAGCCACCAAATCACCCTTATTTATCCTCTTGTTCCTTGTTTGTGCCTGACTATAGTCTACGGGAACAAATAGCCTACTAAGTCACTCCATGTTGGCCTACTCTTCGGAACGTGACATCACAGCTTCGCCCATGAACCCCCGTTGGGGGCCTGCTTGCCCCCAGACCCCCAGCCGGGGGGATGAACCCCCCTGCAACCCCCCCCGCGTGGAGGGGTGTACAATATTTCAAGGTGTACAGTCTTCATGGGATATAAACACGACTGAAAACAAAGACCTATGAAACATGAATATAATCAGGCTCCACAGCCAACACTCCTATCCTTCAACTCACCTTTTAAGCATTCTTTATTATATCGTTGGTCCCCTTTACTCAAAGATAAGTGTTTCACTGCTTTCTTGGGTGATCCCTGGGTGAAGCATCTAGAAGGTTTATACAAGGATTTTATCTTTTATCCAACATCAATCCCTTTGGGCCTTCAACCCCTTCTTCCCATAGAATGAGGGACAACCCCTTCTTGGGTCAATACACCCTAAAATCCCAAGAGATAAGGAAATGGAGGGGGGAAATGATGGAAAGTGGTAAGTATGGCCAGGAACGATACAATGGCTCTTTAAGGGAGTTCCTAGTAGCAAACCCACCCCCAAGGAAGACCACTTAGTAGGACACAATGTCAACCACCAAGGTAAAGCAAGGAAAAAGGCATAATGTCCAAGCATATATCATGAAATCTAGAGCAATCTAAGATACAACATACTCAATTGGCTTAAATATTGAAATGATGCTCACCATAATACTGACTTGTATATGATGGAGCAAGGCCCACTGCCTTTCGGAAGCCAGCTGATGTGTTGGATGCCATATGGAAATTTGTGACCATCTGTGGTGGTGAGAGGGGTTTCCAACTATGCAAAAGGGTACTGCTGGTCATGTAGTCTCTCAACACTCCATATCTACAACCTAAGGGCCTCGAGACATAATCTCTTTAGTTATCCACAAAATGGGGATAACAGGCCTAATAAATGATAAATGAGGTCATGCTCCTCCATACTGCATACTTCAATTGCTAGATATTTTAGTGCTAATTATAGCTTTGAGATGTATCCTTCCATTTAAGGATAACACCCATTTAGATATTTTAGTGGGAAGCCTTCCATTGGTTTTTTTTTTTTCTTGATTCTCAAGCATATCTCATACAATTTGGATAATTTCTTTGGAATTTGGGATTGACCCAAGGCTACATAATTGTAGTGTTACCCAAGGATGCTTTCTTGAGGGTAGGGTACACTTTAAAGGGGACGTTCACCATGTCGCCTTTTTGGTGGGACACAATGAGACATATCAGGGAATTCCCCCTGCTTAAAAATGAGATGCTCCCATGCTCCCTTTTGACCAAACATCGTCATTTTGAGGAAAAAAAGAGAAGAGTAGAGTAAAAAACAAAATGAATGTAAACCTAATGCACATGTAGATGAAGAGGGACCTCACGAGGCACAAATTGGATTAGTGTTCCATTGGGTTATTTTGAGAATGCAAATGATTCTAATTTAGAGAACACCATTCCCATGCTTGGTCCTTATTCGTTTGTGTGGTAGCTATATGTAGAGACTAGTAGGACATTACCTTGAATAACAATGCTCATTTGTGATTTGACATGTTCTTATATCACTTTAAGACTCACATACATATCTTCTAAATTTTCTAAATATAACGAGAAATACAACAATGATAAATGATTTGTGAGTTGTGATTATCATGTTATGTTACATCATTACATGTATTATTCATGATTTAGTATGTTACATGTAATGATGTATGCTATTGCCACATTGTCATGTATATGCTTTCAATAATTTATATTTCAGTGTTCATATATTTTAATTTTATTTTTTTAGTATTTTGAATGAGATTTCCTCATTTAGAGATCTTTAACATCTCCTATAATGTCGACTGACATTTGGAGGATGCTTCCACATACACCCTACATGCATTTCCTTGCATCTACATCACCATGTCACAAAAACATGATAGAACATTGCATAATTGAAAGTCATGACAGGGGCACAAAGGGAATTACTTCAAGTTTACTATTAGATAATTGACATGCATCTAATAATTAGAGGTTATATGCAATTCTTACCACCATTATAAGGCCTTAATTATAGAATGATTTTATTCATGCTTGATTTTCATTTGACACTGCATGGCTCACCAAGATTGGGACATACAGACACACAATCATGCAATGTGTTTGAAAAGAACAAAACAAAATAGCTTTTACTTCAACCATGCTTAATATGACCATGACAAATATAATGAAACACAAAAGTTGCAAATATTGTCCATCCATAAAATAAACAAAAAATAATATCTTTGTCCTCTTCCTTCGAGTAAGTTGGTTTGCCACCCTCCACTCTTTTAAAAACAAATAGATAACTTCAATCACGTACACATAAATAACATCATAAATCCAAGTACCCAAATAGAGCATGCTCCTGACAGAGAAATATTTTAGGAGCGACTCTGCGAAATATGTAACAGGGCAAGGCATGATTTAGTGGTTGACATGGTCAAGAGTGGAAGACTGAGGATCTTCACTTATACACACTGTCATGGGACGATCTCTTCTTTTCCTTATGTGAGGCATCGGTGCCGGTCCCAACATAGAGAGCAAAACGGGGAAGAACACAAATCCATTTATAAACCCTAGCACTCCCATAAGTGTGAACATAGCAAAATAATACACCCTGAATGCATGATATCTGTAGCACAAACACAATTGAAAACCAATGATACATTATGTATTTAGCAAACCTTCACAACAAATTGTTAATTTAGATAGATGTCAACACTCAAATTTGATTTGTTTGATATAAATGAAGAAAATGATAAATCTCCTATATATTCTTATTTTTCATAAAACTTAAAAAAACTCAAATTATTTTATCAATTTTCAAAATAAAAATTTGTAACTCATATGCATTTTCAATGAATTATAAAATAAAATAATTTATATCTGATAAACCCTATACATAGATCTATGCATTCTAGCTGAGCACATTACTATATGCAAACTAGATTAGTAATATTCATTAACCAATAAAAATAATTATTATAATAACAATGGCTAGTCAACCGATTAATCAAATTATTTGTGACTAATTGCTATTTGCAAATATATAATATTTATTATTATTATAATAAATAAATAAATAATAATTACTACATTACTAATCTAGTTCATAAGGCAATAGGGCTTTACTTGAGGAAAATGAGAGGGAATGTCGCAGCAATTTGAGTTCCTAGGCCGTGCAGTAATGGCTCAAGCGTCAATTCTAGGGCTTTTCCCACTCGTTCATTCTTCGTTCCGTCTACTACCAAGAAGCAGCGTGCCAAATAAGTGAATTCTGATGACATGCCGATCTGTCGAAAACAATTGTGATCGCGCTAAATTAGAGCTATTCACAACCCTTAGTTTTGTTTCGGACGCTTAAAGAACGCACAAAACCCTGATGGCTAGCACCATCTGAAACAAAACGATTACTGTTCTCTTTGAGCCAATCGGCCTCCTAGTCATAATTTGATCACTGAATACTGTTTTCATTTACAAAAATCTATCGTGGAATCTTAAATTGCAAGGATATCATAAGAACTGTAACAGTAAGGGGCTTACCACAATCCCGAGGTTGACGAGCGACAGAGCTGCCATCCAAAAAGCACTTCACATGTTAATTCTAGGTAAGACGGTAGCATGAAATATTTCTTTACATTTTCAGGTAAAATTTTCTCGAATATGAATGAAACACTAATTTCGGTAAGCCTGTATTTACATTGACAAGAGATCATCACATATTCACTAAACTTATCATGCAATAAATTCTTTGACAGCAGTCTAGCATTGTAGGGGAAAATAGAAGTATTGATGATATACTCTATAACCTAAAATTCTGGACTCCGAATCCTCGACCTTAAATACGATAAGATTTATAATGGACTTCTTGTCTGCTACATAAATTTATTCAATATTTCTCCAAACACATCGAAAATATAATGAAAAGAAACCAACTCATATTTTTATTCAGACGTTGTGTAAAAAGAAATTAGGTATCGAGAATACAGTTTAATTTGGCCCCGATGACATGTAAAAAACCAAACACTTCTACATCCACCATGAGCAGCACTGCTGCTATCATTAATGCTATGGTAAAGCTGCATTGAAATAAGAGAACTGCTACAAACACTCCAACTGCAGGCGAGAACAAGACGTTGTATTAGGTTACCAAATAATATTAATGAAGATATAGCTACAAATTAGTATTAAAACTGACATTTTTGATACACTATTATGCTGTTGTAATACTCAGTATTTCAGGTGACACAGCTAACTGTTCGCTGGCATTGTTTCATTTGAAGATAAATTGAAGAACAGATCAAATTGACACAAATAGGTCCTGCTTAGCCTACTGTGAAATTTATTGAAACTTGTATACCTAAGGCAAAACCGACAACAGTCAGAAGGTCCTTTGTGCTATGAAGATATTGCTCAAAGAAAAGGTATGGATAACCATATGCATACGCAAGCTTGGTTCCATTGAAATATCTTTTGTTGGCATTGCCAAGAACTTTTCTTGTCTGCTTGATCATTTCCAAGTTTGGCTTTGTCTCGGCTCCCAAGTTATTTGCAAATAACTGCATATGAAGGTTTTAGCAAGGAAGACATTATGATCCAAACAGATAACAGAGAAATCAATATGTGGCTGCATGTACGTAGAACTTCATTTGCATTCTGAAAACAACTATTTGTCCTGGGGATGAGACGTAGGTGTCACAAATAAAGATGTTTTTTATTGTAAATTTGCAATTACAGGATAGTATACAGTATTCAGTTTTCCAACACATTATTATGCAGATTTTTAAATTTTCTGGAAAAACAAAATGTCTTGATCTATAAGATTCTTATGAATGTCTAAACAAATAAGAAAATTTCCATCTTGTTTTTATAAAGTATTAAATATTTTGATTGTGAAACTTGCTCATAGAAGTATCCCCACCAAAGTTTTTGTGGCATCAATTCTGTAATTGGAATTGTTTCCCTTTGCCATGCAACTGAGGGATTCATTTGTGCTGCTATCGTAACAGGATAAGTCCTGCATTGATAATGGTCCTGCAAGAAATAAAACCCACATGCTTTTGTATTAGTGATATTGCACATCTGGACTACAATGCAATGTTTTTCCCCTTTCTTACTTCAAATAATGCTAATTGTGTTACTTGATTGTGCTCCTCTCCCTTTTTTGAGTGCCTCAAGCATGAAGGAAAAGAGGAGATGTAATATTTAGATGAACCGTGCAATTGGATATCATAGTATGATATCTGAATTATAAAGCAATAATTAATAAGGATGGGCTGAGATAAAGAATCCACTGAATCTTCTTCCAGCTCAAAATTTCGAACACTACTCATCATTGCGGTTGACATCCTATGGGTTATCATTAAAGTGATTTCAGACCATTTTGGTAACTGAAACAATGTTGGTCATTTCTTGACGAGCACACTACTCATCATTGCGGTTGACATCCTACGGGTTATCATTAAAGTGATTTCAGACCATTTTGGTAACTGAAACAATGTGGGTCATTTCTTGATGAGCACCTGTAATGTCTCTGTTTTGCTAGAGAAACTATGTTAGTGTTATGGTGGTGAAGTTTGGCTTTGTGGTTCTTTGGTGGTCATTAAAGTCATTTATGACTCACCCTTAGTGGGCAGTTATAGTTCACATGGGTGGTTAATCTTGATTCCGTGGTCTTTTAGTGGTCATTAATGTCATTTATTATACACCATTTGTGGGCTCTGAATTAGTTCACAAAGGTTTTTAGGGTTATGGTTAGGTAATCTAGCCCTAGCAACAACTATAAAATGTGGTTCTCACCACAATTATCATCACTATAGTGTATATGATATTCATTGCTTATTACTGTAACAAGGTTACCCACCAATAACTTGTGTCGATCTTTGATGTAATGAACTTCTAATTATCTTGGGTCATTGGCTCCTTTGATGTAATGTGCTTATAATTATCTTGGGTAATGTGTGGGACAAATGGAGCGAAGATGGTGACATTGTGGCTTGCATAATAAGAATGGCAATTTATTCAAGTCAGGTACTTTATTTATT
>SNQJ01S0237847.1:0-13168 GCA_010110895.2 Picea sitchensis
CGAGCGGGGTCAAACATTTTTCCGAAAAATGATATGGATGAATGTGATAAGGGTGGAGAGAGGAATCCAATGGAATAGGTCTCAAATAATGGTGAAAAAAATTCCAGACTTTTTTTTTTTTCAACACCTGCGGAGTTATACTCTGATCTGAAGAATACTGCAGTGATGAAATCCCCAAATTCTTAACTAGAAAGAAATGTGTATTTACATGACAACCCGAACATAGTTGTGCTACAATAGATATGGTCTGTTTTAATTTGTTTATGTTTTTGTCCCCCAAGGGTTAGGTATTCAAGGGTTCTACAGACAAGGGTTTGCCCTGTGCTATAGCTCTCTAATATACGTGTAGGGTCCAACAGTAGTACTTGGCCCAATATCTCAGAGCACTAACTAAGGAGGATAGACCGTACCCTTAGTCATACTACCCGACTGCCCAGGTACTAGAGAGTATCTTCCTGAGTGTTGTTCTCGGTGACACTATAGCAGTTTGGTGACCGATAGGTTTATCTAAAGAGGGCTTCAGGNTGCGCTACCACTCGAAGGGGTACCAACAGGGGTTACAACGGTGGCCAACAGATGTGCGCTTAAGAACCACTTGTATTTCCTGCGTGTATGAATCCCTCAACCGTAGGTTTATGCACGTAACGACAGATCTCTATGGCTTAAAGACGTCGGAATACGTCTCTACCCTGGAAAAAAATTCCCACAATTTCTGCCAAGGAAAGTGCTCTGATACCACTTACAAGATACCAGATATAATAAATATGCAGAACAGTAATAAAATGCTAGAAATGGCAGAATAACAGTAATATATCCACCATAATCTCCACAATAACACAGATATGATATAAGAACAACAATAGAAATAGCACTTTGATTCAGAAAGAAATGTTCACAAGCCTCTTTGAGGGGGCAACCTCCAATCGAGCAGAGCTCTATTACAATAATCTCCAAGCTAGGGTTTTCATACCCTCGACCCTTATTTATACTAAATATGTCTATCAAGAGAAGCATCTAGAGGAATATCCTTCTAAAAGCGGAAGCTTCTATTAGTCTTCTTACATCCGCCTTATTCTATTTTATTGAAAGGCCTTATTAATATTGACCTTTATTACATCTGAATATATTGATCTACCTATGTGTGGGTTAGGACCCTAACAGGGACTTTGTGCTAACACTCTACCTCCATGGCCAGCTCTTCCATGTTTTCCATTCATGGGGTGAAACAAGTTTTCAACTACCTTCCCCATTTCCATAAACTACTTTCATCGAGATCGGGATGAAACCTAACACCCATGAATGCTCCAGGAGATGTTCACAACTCCTTCAAGTAAATATCGGTGCCTTCTTACCACGTAGATCTTCCTATGTGAAAATACAGGCGCTTCATCATTTTGCGCAACTCCTTTCCATCGTTCCATGCGACCTCGGGCCACGACCTGAGACTCCCTTATGAAATTTCAGGAGTTTTCACTCCATTCAATATCAAAACAAGTGATGCTCGATCTTACGAAATGGCCTATTTAGATCGATGATCAAACTCGCTTTAAATTTGACGGAAAGGATTGGATCATTGAACAACTTCACCCACCCGTCGCTTAATAGGTGATTACTTTTCTTTACGACCCTGGGCTGTGATTGTGAGCTTAATTCCCAGGCGCTTCAAGATTTCACGTTTCGCGAGTTCGCACTGTGTTCCATGCTGAAATCTCTAAGTCATGAAATCATGATTGTTCAAATCGAGTGACACGTGTCCCTTTGAATTATATGGCCTAGATGAATATCGGCATTTCGGGACCTCAGGCCATCATCATTTCAGGACCTCGACTATCATCATTTCTCACTTGAGATTTTTTTAAACAACTTTATCTATGTTGATACTGTGCCATGTGTCCTTCTAAAATGGACAGCCCAGATTACTTCATGACTTCACGTTTCGCGAGTCTTCATGACTCTGCCCTTTGACTGCTCCATTCCACGAGTCAATGAAATGTTGATCTTGTTCCACACGTCCTTCTGAAATGGATGGCTAATATTGACCTCGGGATTTCAGACCTCTGCCTGATGTTAAACTTCGTGTAACCTTATGGTCTCGATATCCTGATGGTCGTCGATCTGATCTTCCTAATGGATCTTTGTCGTTGAAAGATGTTCTAGCTCACTCGCTTGATTTGAGTCCATATCAGACTGCTCTAAGTGTAGCGCCTGTGCTTATGTCTACGATCTTTGTAAACAAATACTTAGATGACTAGCTAAGGGCTCGAGAAAACAAGAGCATCAGTGACAGAGGTAAAGAGAGAGAAGTGATCGACCTTAGAGAAAACATAAAGGCTTAGGGCCGACACCTCTCAGGTAGGAAAAAGGAGAAGGACTATACGTCGAAAGGAAAAAACCTTACGATTGGGTCTGTGAAAGGAGGAGAGATAGGAAAAACTACAGACTTAAGAAAAAACCCCAAATTCACCAGACTCTGGCAATTTTATGTGATAACATTTGGCTCCACAAGGGATGGCATGCTCCCCGCGAGCTGCCAAGAACACATAGTTCCAGTGCCTTTGCTTTGGGTTATGGAGTCTCTTATTAAAAACAAAATAAACATAAAACATGAACAGTATTTACAATGGTGGGACGTCGACTGTGACTTTAAACAAAAAACTTTTTCAGGAAATGCCCATTTACAGGGCTACCAACAACTTCGTCACCCTCCAAATTATGCAACCTATAAGTGTTGTTTGGAAATTCCTTGGAAATATTGAATGGACCGATCCAAAGGGATTCAAATTTACCATGTTTTCCCTTGTCTTTTCTGAGTGCATCCCATTTGAGTACTAGATGCCCCAACTGGAAATCCTCCTTACTGCTTTTCCTGTCAAAGGCCTACTTGATTTGCTGCTGACGGTCATGCACTATGTCCATCACCTTCTCTCTAGTCTGTTGGACTTCTACCAGCTAATGAATTCCTCTGATCATATTGTTGGGTTCTCTGTGGGAGTCTTGGAATAATTTTGCCACAGGCAGGGCAAGATGAGAAGGGAAAATTGCTTCAGTCCCATATACAAGTTGGAAAGGAGAGATGCCCAGGGACCTCTTTATTGACAATCTATCATCCCACAGAGAAAATTTGAGCTTTGAATCCCATGCTTTCTTGTTTTTCTCTAGTAACATTTTGATAATATTTATAAGGATCTTGTTAGAGGACTCTGCCAATCCATTTCTTTGGGGGTAATAGGGGGTAGAGTGGATCAATGTGATTATGAACTGCTCACAAAACTTGATCAATGGTTCATCTTTGAAATATGCAGTGTAATCAGTGATGATTATATTCAGAAAACCAAACCTTGCCATAATATCTTCAAGAAAACCAATGATTACTCTGTGAGGAGCGCTCCTTGTGGGGATAGCTTCTATCCACTTGGTGAAATAATATATTTCAGTTAAGATCCACCTATGTTGACCACTTGAAGGAGGATTAATATCCCTAATAAATTCTAGGCCCCACTACTGAAAGGGTCCTGAAGCTACCACAGGCTTCAATGGCAGATACTTGAGATGTTGCTTCCCAGCGAATTTTTGACATTTGATACAAGCCCTGATTTTTTCACAGACATTAACGAATAGAGTAGGCCAGAAGTACCCAGCCTTGAGAATATTGTAGGCTGTGGTCCTCTAGAAATGATGTCCCCCACACAGGCTGCCATAAAATTCAAACATAATCTTTTGGGCCTCCCGTGGGTCTAAACATCTCAAAAAAACACCTAGAGGGTATTTCATATACAAGACTTGGTCAATAAGGAAATATCTAACTACTTTGAGCTTTAAATATCTTGCCTTTCCTTTTCACATACCATCAGGGGGATTTAACTCTTGTAGGAAATATATAATGTCTTTGTATCAGGCGCATTCTTCCAACAAAGGGTTGTCCTGAGAAATTTTATCAGACAAATCATCTTGTTGATTTTATGAGAAAGTGTTGATGAGATTAACCCCCAAAGATTTACAATTAGACTCAGCCAATAGCTTGTCTAAACCTTGACCCTTAACTAGTTTGGTGGGCTTTATTTCCAGATCAAATTCAAGGATTTTGGCAATCCACTTGATCCTTCTTCCGTCTATGTCAGGCTGAATCAGAATGTCCTTCACAACAGATGAAGGAACATATGAAATGACCTTTGAATGCAAGACATATATCCTGAAATATTCGAGAGCTTTCACCAAAGAATAGGCCTGCTTCTCCATGATGTCATATTTGATATCTACATCTCTTAATGCCTTGTTGAAAAAGGAAATAGGTTGCTCCATCCCCTTGGCATTCTTTTGCAATAAAACAGTTGCCAATGTGTCAAATGAAGCAAAGGAGAAAATCATAAAAAAATTGGAATAATTAGGACTGATGAGCACAGGTGCTTCGGTGAGTGAATTCTTGATTTGATCGAAAGAATTTATGGACTCAACTGTCCATTTGACTTCATTCCCCTTCCTGAGCATGTATGTAATATGCTTCACTAACTCAACAAAATTTGAAACAAACATTCTCAAAAAAATAATTTTGCCCAGGAAGGACTGGACTTCCTTCTTAGATTTGGGAAGCGACAAGGTTTGAATATCTTCTACCTTGATTGAATCAATTATGACCCCCTCAGCTGATACTATGTGCCCCAACAACTTCCCCTCTTTCATGGCAAATAGAGACTTTTTTGGATTCAAGGAGAGACCAAATTTTATGCATTTCAAGAAGACCATTCTCAGATGATAACATTGTTCTTTATCAGATCTGGAGAAGACTGTAATGTCATCCAAATAGATGACCACAAATTTATCCCTTTTTCCAATGAAGGTGATGTCCATGGCTCATTGAAAGTTTGCTCCTGCATTCATCAATCGAAAGGGCATTTTGGCATGTGCCCCAAGGAGTGGTGAAGGCTGCCTTTTCTCTGTCTTTAGGTAGGATAGAGATCTGATTGTATCCAGAAAATCCATCAATCATGGAAATCCTGGATGCACCTATTACCCTCTGCAATATGTGTTCCATCTTTGGCAAAGGGTAATTGTCCTTATTTGAGATTTTGTTTAGGTTTCTGAAATCGACACAAAGTCTGATTTCTCCACTCTTATTTCTCACCGGGACAAAGTTGGCAACCCACTCTGAATATCTCAAAGGGACAATGATTTGGGCATCCAACAACTTCTTTACCTCTTTCTCCATAATAGGCAGCAACATAGGATTTATGTGTCTTAATTTTTGCCTGAATGGTTTGGCCTCCTCCTTCAGTGGGATCTTAAGCTCAATGACACTTGTGTTGTATGTTCTGAGGTCTTTATAGGTCCACAAAAACACATCAGAAAACTCTCTTAGCAGCTCAGTATAATCGGTCCTTTGTTTCTTTGATGGGTTGCTTGACATCTTGACAAATTTGGGATCTTTCTTTGTACCAATGATGCATTCGGATACATCAGCTTCATTAGCCGATCCTTTAACTTTCATTGCCACATCATTTTTGTCAAATAGTCTTTCCAAAGGAACTATTCCCTTTAGAATGTGATTGCTAGGCAACTGAACAATATGGTGATTAGAAATTTTGTTCAGGAAAACATCAGCATGAGGATTACTTTCAGACTCCTGATCTTGATCAATATGTAGCGCAGAAAACTCATCAACAGTCACAAGGAATATTTTGATCTCAAGATCATCCTCAAATACTTTTCAATGCTTGACATTATCAGATATAGAGGGTCTGTAATTTACTTTTTCATCATACCTAAGCTTTGGTGGAAAAGGTACTCTGAAATTGATTCCTGAAACAGCCAGAGAATCAGCCATGATTTTTTCTTCTATTGGAATAAATGAAATGTTGAAAGATAGGAAAAAATTATCAACAAAGTCCCAGACTTCATTTCTATAACTTCTTATCCTAGGGTGCTTAGCTTGGTAGATATTTCTGACTTGATGGACAATTAACTAAGCATCCCCAAATACTGATATCTCTTCAACTCCCATGTCCTTTGCAGCCCTTAAACCCAAAATAAGAGCTTCATATTCTGCCACATTATTGGTAGTTTCAAATTATAACTTGTAGGACAGAGATATAATTTCCTGAACAGGTGAAAAAAAGACTACTCCAGCACCAACACCTTCTCTAGAAGAGGCTCCATCTAAGAACATCTTCCAAACAGAGGTAATCAGAGGAGAAACTTCATAGAGAGTAAGGGATTGCTTTATGATTTCAAGAGGGGGTTCAAGAGCATCGATGAGTTGCAGCAAACTAGCTCCCAAATCTATGTCAAGAGAAAAAATAGGATGGTTTGTGGGGTTTTCTTTATCACTAATAATGTACACTAACTGAGCTTCCCTGTAATGTCTCTTTTTCTCTCTCCCAAACACCAGAATGGTAGCATAGGTGAGGTCCATCTGAAAATTTCCCCCTAGTATTTTTATCCAAGATATAGACAGAAGCATCCCAAACTTAGGGGGAACATCAACTACCATGATGTCCATGATCATGCTTTTCATTGGCAACTGGAATAGAGATAGGGCCAAGTCTTTGATAACCCCAAGGCACTTGACCTTCCTGGAATCGAAATAATACAAGTCGTGGTAGGATTTTTTAATCTCTAGACCAATCTCTTCCATGATGATTTTAGGCATAAGATTATGAGATGCCCCTGAATCCATCAAATAGTTGTGCAACACCTTGTCATGTATGTTCAGTGAGGTATAGAAGGGAGGAGAGGAGTCATATTTGTCTTCTAATAAAGGACCTAAGATAACTGTTGGATTTTCATCTTGCAAATTGACTAAGTCTGTGGAGTGAGACAAAGGTTTGAGCTGCAACATTTTGGAGAGGCACTTTCTGAAGTCGTCATGTTTGACCAGCTCAGAAAGGGGTACAGGGATTCTAATTTTTTGAATTTCATGGTCAAAATTAAAAGAGGGAGGGGGCTTTAGAATTTCTTTCACTTCTGGAACAGGAAATTTAATTACTAGAGAGGGTGATTTCACTTTCTTACCTTTGTTGTTGTATGTTATATCTTTAGCAGGCTTCTCTGCTTTGATAGGTTGGTCAGGAACATCGGCCTTTCCTTCTTTCTTCTTGGAACTCAGATTATATTTGTTTGGGATGTTGTTGGCCTTGTCTCCCTTGCTCAACTCATTAAGTTGGTTTTCCATGAGAGATTCCTCGTATGTAGATTGAGTCAAATGATAAAAGGAGGAGGTGTCTCCAAGACAGTGGATTTAAGGATCAAAGTCCTCATCCTCAGCTTCATCATCCATAACAAGATTATTTTGGAGAGGGGTATAGATGTTCTGATCATTTCTATCTATGTTCCTTTGCTCTCTTGGAAGAATTTGAGGAGATTTGTTAGGTCTCCTGAAGTTACCTTTGTTATCAACATTTTGTGGATTTCTATAGTTCTGTCTTCCTTCAAACTTCAACTTCTCCATCTCAGCAGACATAGATTTTACTAATTTATTAAGTTCATTAACTTGAGGATGGATAGTAGAGGAACCAGAGGTTGACACTTCAGACCTCCCTCTTCTTATGTCTTTGTCAGCCTTTCTCCTAAGTTTATCAACTGCAAATATATTAGAATCTACTTCAAGGGCTACATCTTGCATGTGAGATAATGAAGTAGCTCTTCTTTCTCTTAGTAGGAGACAGAATTCAAGATCAAAAGTGCTAGCATAAGTAATCTTTCCAGAGGTTTCCATAGGTTTGACTTCAATGGGAATTTTATTATACATTTTATTAAACCTTTTGGAGAAATTAGACACAGATTCCCCTTCCTCTTTCTTCAGAGCCCTAAACTCTGTAATATAGTATAGGAGATCCTTTTTGTCTCCCCAATACTTTAAGAATACTTCACATAGGGCTTCAATCCCACCAATATATTCAAGGGGAAAGGCCATGAACCACTTCCTAACTTCACCATCGAGGCTATGAACAAATATCCTCATCCATACATATTCATTCTCTATGGCATGATTATCTGTAAAACTATAAAAGGAATCAAGATGTGCTTCTGTAGTTATGTCTCCCTCACCCGTGAACTTAGGTAACTGCTTAACATAGACATCCACTGGGAGGGCATTCATAGGCTGAGGAAAAACAAGAGGGGCATACCTAGCAGCTATTATAGCTTCCATTCTGGTTCTGGGGGGGGTTGCTCCTGCCATTGGAGTGTGAATAGGAGGAGAAGCAGTTGGAGATGGATTTCGGATAGGAGAGACTGGAAATGTACTTCCGGGGAAAATGGTAGTAGAGTTGGTAGGAAAAGAGGCTTCTCCTACAGTGACTCTGATAGGGGAAGGGATAGTAAAACCTGGAGTGGGAAAATATAGGTCCTGGGTCTATGCCAAGGAACAACTTCAGGGGAGATAGGAGTGTCAAAACCTTCTCCTTCCAAACCAAGGCCAGGGGAGGAGAAAACAGTAGGAAAACTCCCAAAATTCAAGGCTCTAGAAACTCCAACTGATGATATAATAGGACTATGAGAAGCAGCTAATGGAGTTTTAGAGGGAGGATGATGAAAATTACCAGAAACACCTAGTTCGGCAGCTGAAGTACCTTATTGAGGGGTCTTTCCTTTTCTGATAATTTTCTCTGGATCATCTTCAGGCGTGGCTAGAGGCAGTTGTGGGTGATACCTCATGTGTCTGCCTTTTAGAGCCAGCTAAAATAGTGTATTCGGACCAGTGGAGTCGCCAAGTGCAAGTCGCAATATTCAATGGTACTGAGTTCTGATGCACCTTCAGAATCAGTAAGCTTTGTCATTCTATCCCAAGTAAAATCTTCAATTCGTCCCCAGAAACGGCGCCAGAAATGTTAGCACCAGAAGTCACCTCTGGATTGTGGCAGAGGTAATCCGAGTACCCATCAGTTTATATGTCACGGTTAATGGATTTAAAGAGCTCAAATGGGGAAGACTCGAGAGAATATCATTTTAAATCAGAAAATTAGGGCAGTATGCACAAGAAAATGAGGTATGGATTAAATTCAACCAGTAAGTTGTAATAAGGGTGAGTAGGATGAAGAACTTGAGGAGAAAATGTAGAGGTCTTCTATGAACATCCAGTCTTCCAATAGCCCAAGGAAGAAAAGCTTCGAATACAAGATCCTCTTGAACCCAAAACTTCATGAAACTGAAAACGTCATAACAATATTGCAATCAAACATACATTACAATACAGTCACAACAACTCGACTGGATCACCCATGCCCGAGTCTTTAATATCATAAGCAAAAGCGATGATAAGAAAGTTGATTTTCATTAAACAAGAAGTCTCAAATGGCAACACATAACAAGAGAACCAGAGGCTTCATTAAAATTTTACAAAACAAGAGCTTAGCTCAACCATCAACCATAACAAAATATAAAAACTGATCATTTATACTCAGGAAAAATTGCCACCACCAGTATTGTGACCTGGCTACTACAATCAAAGCTTTGTGTCTACATCTCTCCTGCCAGTCTGCACTTGCATTCTTCTGTCAGACGCGATCTTAGAATAGTATGGGATTTGCAAGAGCATCCGTTGATAGGGGGACTTTGTGTTGACACTCTGCCTCCATGGCCAGCTCTTCCATGCTTTCCATTTAAGGGGTGAAACGAGGTTTCAACCACCTTCCCCATTTCCATTAACTACTTTCATCAGGATCGGGATGAAACCTGACACCCATGAATGTTCCAGGAGATGTTCACGACTCCTTCAAGTAAATCCCGGTGCCTTCTTACTGCATAGATATTCCTCTGTGAAAATAAGGGTGCTTCAACCTTTTGCGCAACTCCTTTCCATCGTTCCATGCAACCTTGGGCCATGACCTGAGGCTCCCCTACAAAATTTTTGGATTTCGCATTTTTGTAGTTTTCACTCCATTCAATCTCAAAAATCTCGATACTCGATCTTGCGAAATGGCATATCCAGATCGACAATCAGACTCACTTTGAATTTGACAGCCACGATCGACTCCTCGAACAACTTCAACCGCCCACCACTTAATAGGCACTTACTTTTCTTTACATCTTTGCTTTCCATATGAACCCAGGCTATGATCGTGGGCCTAATTCCCAGGCGCTTTGCGATTTCACGTTTCGCGAATTCGCACTATGTTCCATGCTGAAATCTCTGAGTCGTGAAATCACGATCGCTCAGATCGGGTGACACATGTCCCTTCACATCGGACGGCCCAGATGAATATCAGGATTTTGAGACCTCAAGCCATCGTCATTTCGGGACCTTGGCTATTGGCATTTCTCACTTTAGATTTTCCAAAATGACTTTCTCTATGTTGATCCTACACCACATGTGCTTCTGAAATGGACGGCCCAGATCGCTTCGCAACTTCGCATTTCGCGAGTCTTCATGACTGTGCCCTTTGACTGCTCCATTCCGCGAGTCAGCAAAATGTTGATCATGCGCCACACATCCTTCTGAAATGGATGGCTAAGATTGACCTCACAATTTTGGACCTCTACCTGATGTTAAAATTTGTGTAACCTTATGGTCCCAATAGCCTGATGGTCGTCGATCCGATCTGCCTGATGGATCTCTGCGTTGAAGGTTGATCTAGCTCGCTCGCTTCATTTGAGTCCATATCAGACTTCTCTAAGTGCGGTGCCTATGCTTATGTCTGTGGTCTCTATAAACAAACAATTGGATGATTGGTTGAGGACTCAGGAAAACAAGAGGATCAGTGACAGAGGTAAAGAGAGAGAAATTATCGACCTTAGAGAAAACATAAAGGCTTAGGGCCGACACCTCTCAGGAAGGGAAAAGGAGAAGGACTCTAAGCCGAAAGGAAAAAGCCTTACGATTGGGTCTAATAAAGGAGGAGAGATAGGAAAAACTACAGACTTAAGCAAAAACCCCAAATTCAAAAGACTCTGACAAGTTTAAGTGATAACATGTTCTGATCAAGATTCAGAAGATTGCAGGTATTTGTTAATTAATTGATTCATTTTTATCATGAAATTGAAATAGACATTTTTTGAGATTATTATAAATTAATGGATAACACGTTTCTGCAGGAAACAATGTTTTGTACAAAAACTTGAATGAAAAAGCATTGGAGCTATCTAGCCCCACCATTCACACATGGTCAAATGGACAAGATAGCAAAAAGAAAGATGAATTGATAGACCACATGGTAAACTTGTTCGACAATACGTTCAACAAGAAAGAGGTTACAAACTTAGCCGGTGAGAATTTAAAATATACCAGGGCACAATATAGGGAGAAATTGCAGTTAGACCTCAAGCATGAGTGCCCTCCCATGGTTCCAAAGAAAGAGTGGAAGGCCCTGATAGAGGATGCAAAGGAGGACTTGTTTAAAAAACAAGGAAGACATCCATGAGTTGGTCAAGAAAGGTACAACATATGTCATATTATTAGTGAAATATGCTCATTTATGTTTTTCTTTCATGTTTTAAGTAATAATTCTGATATCTGATATTTTTCAAAAAATCCATATATAAGATACCTGGAACCTCCAAAGAAACCAAGGCTAGAATGGAAAAGCACGGGCAACATAAAATAGGCCAGGGTGGCTATGGAAAACTAAAAACCTGAATCATAAGAATTGAATGATTAACTATGCTTAATATTTATTTAATAGTAGTGAACAAATATATGTTTTTGTTATTCGTAATTTTAATGGTATTATGCATTGCAGTGAAATATGTTCAACACTGCTACCACTGAGGAGGACCTAAATCTTGGTTGCAAGCACAGTTTTAAAAGTGTGATTGAATATAGGAAAATCTTGGAGCAGACTCCAATCTCCCCAGCCACGCAGGTAAATAAAATGAATAAGGAAACCGCAATAGCATGCTTGTAAAGTCTATTCATATTTTATTATATCACCCTTAACTAAGTATTTATGTTTGTTTTCAAGCAACAGTGTTGTTAGCACCAGAAGTCACCTCTGGATTGCGGCAGAGGTAAGCCCGGTACCCATCAATTTGTATGTCACAATGAATAATTTAAAGGGGGTCGAATGGGCACAGACTCGGGATAATATTGTTTAAACTCAGAAAGTTGGACCAGCATGCACAAGAAAATGAGGTCTTGATTTGACTTTAGTTCATAAGTTGTAGTAAGGACGAGCAAGAGGAAGAAATTAAGGAGAAAATGAAAAGGTCTGCTCTAGACAATAGGTCTTCCATTAGCCTAAAGACGAAAAACTCAAAAAATAAGATCCTCTTGGATTTGAAGTTCAGAAGACTAAAAACTTTATAACCGTTTTATAATTCAACATTCATTACCACACAGTCATAAACATCCATGTGAATCATTCAATCATGAACATTCAGTATCAGACGCAATAAAGCATGTAAACAGGAAGCTAAATTTCATCAAACAAGAAATCTTAGATTGAATTACATAACTAGATAACCAGAGTGCTTTATAAAAAATTTACAATGCAGGAGCTCAGCTCAACCATTGACCATAACAAAATATCAAAAGTTCCTACATATACTCAGAGAAAATACCACCGCCAGATGTGCGATCAAGTCAAAGCTTTTCATCTGAAACTCCTCTGCAGACTGTGCGTATAGTCGTTTGTCAGACCACCCATGTGGCTCCTTGTCAGACGCGATATCATGTCAGTCTAGGCTGACGGTCTGCTTCCACGGCTGGTTCTTCTCTGGATTTCCATTTATGTGGTGAGACGAGGTTTCAACCACCTCTCTCACTTTAATTAACTACCTGCATCGGGATCGGGATGAGCCTGAGTCAAAAGGGCATCTGGAAAAGCGTGTTGGTTGTACTCTGAAACTCTACCACTTGGATCTTCACTTGACGTTTGCAGGGAATACTGGCAAGCGAACATGGATGTTGAGGATGGGGAGCTGGTCAGATGATTGGTGCAAACAGATATGGAATGGCGAGTGATCGGAGGCCAAGTGGAACGATGCAGTTGATGGAGTGCTGACTGGGAAACGTGCACACCAGTACTCAGGATCTGACGTGTAAAGGCACAAGGGAATCATGTGGCAAGGAGAGAGGACATGGAGGCAGGTGCGTGCGGGGTCAGGAGGTACATGATAGCCATGGAGAAGGTGACATGGAGCGGGAGTGGAAGACACATGTCAGGAGGTAAGAGGGGAGATGTGACAATGGGAAGGGAACAGGCGCGTGAGTGATGTGAGTGGAGGACAGGTGGTGGCA
>SNQJ01S0237848.1:0-13721 GCA_010110895.2 Picea sitchensis
TGTCCAAACATGTGGGTGTAGTGAGGGCCAAGGATGCATAAGTGTTACCTGTGGTTGCCTTTGTAGAAGACGAGTTGTACCTGTCATGGATGCATTTTGTCGAAGCCCATTCTTGCCTTTATTATTTTCATTCTTGTTTTATTCTTTTATTTTATTTTTTTGTTCAAGAACTAACCAGGGGACACTGCCTTGGCATGGTGACCAGAGCTGACAGCGTTACCCACAAGTAATTTCATAGAGATGAGAAGGTTGACTTGTGATGAGACCCCCTTTCCCTTAGCCATGCAACCAAATGTCACTTACCTAGTGTGGTAACCAAATGGTGGCAATTCCATACTGTTAGGTACCCATGGACCTAATAGGTTGGCTCGTGATGAGACCCCCTATCCTCTGACTAGGTCTTGTTTTGTTATTTTTTGAGTCCCTCTTGTTTCTTGCTGAGAGGATTTTTACTGCCTTCTCGGGGATCCCTGGGCGAAGCATCTCAAGGTTTTATTTCTAGGATTTTGTCTTTTACCAGCTTCTTTTACCTTATGGGCCTTTATCCCCTTCTTCCCACAAGATAAGGTGCAATCCTTCAAATAGGTCAACCCAATGCCCGAATAAGGGGAATGGGATAAATGAGCGGGATATAAGATGAATCAGTGGTGCTATGATGGGAGCGTACGATGGATTTTCAGAAATTCCCCCAGTGGAAAACCAATACCTATGGGCACAGGCTTGCTAGGGAACCCTGTCAATTTCCCCAAGCATGGTCAAGTGGGCTAATGTAAGATCCAAGAAGTTGTTAGAGATAAAAGGAATCAGATGCATATATTCAAAGGTGTCAATGATCAAAAGTGGCGCATACCATGATACTTGGACCGATTACCTCATGGAGTAAGAACCTCTTCTGATACAGGATCAAGCCGATGGTGATGGATGTTGCAGCTGCTGACAAGACAAAAGATGATGAATGAAGAAAAGGTGGGCCCTCCAGAGCCATGCTCAGGTCAATCCTGCTCTCAGTACTCCATGTCTGGGACCCGTGGGCCTCGAGACATGATCTCCTAGTTATCCCTAAAAAGTGGGGATAACATTTGGCTCCAACTCGGGGACATGTTCTCACCATAGAGCGCATGAGAACCTCAACATCTTTGGCATAACCTGCAAACCTCCTCAATCTCGATAGAAGTATCAGTAACAAAATTGGGGTGGTAATGCTACCCCAGCATACATATAGATGTATATATACTAAAGTAAAACAATCAATATGTGAATGTAAAGAAAAGTACCTACCTTTACTTACCTATTGGCTAGATGTTCGATGTAGTCAAACGACCAGTGTAGCCAATCCAGCAATGTCCTACGATACCTACCTTTGTGCTTCATCATAAACCAAAATAGTGATAAATCAAGCACAAAAATGTCATGAGTTATAATATATATCATATCATCGAAAATCTCAAAGTCGAACTCATGGAGGCGGGTGGGAGGGATAAAATTTTGGCAAGTCAATCTCTAAGGAAGGTACTCAATCCACTTCAAGAAAGGGTCATGAAAAGTGCAAGGTTCAGAAAACTAAATCAAAGGGCCTACAAACTGGCTACCCAGGATATCTGCATGCTCTGAAGTCAAGGAAGGGATCGACAAAGATCTAGCAGATGACTGGAAAACTATCAAGGGAAAGTTGAAAAACTGGGATAAATAACTCAAACTTGCAGTACCCAACCAACCCTTGGAGTCCATGGTTTGCCTAAGAGGAAACTCAACATAAAAAATATGCTTCCTAACTACACCTTTAATGGAAAAGCATGGTAAAGTAATGACAGGTGGCTGGAGTGAAAAGTCATGAGAATCCTTCTTTAGGCAAACAATGTTCTTACTTGTATCAAAATCCGAGCATAGTGGTGGTTGATAGTCATCTTCATAAAATAAATCCAAATGCTCAGAGGAAAAATCATCAAATCCCTCAAGGTATGACTGAATATCATTAGTAAAACAAGGTACTAGGTCATCCTTGGGTTTTTGGAGAGTATGGGTAAAAACCTCATCTCCTTGTTGCCACTGGTGAAGAGTAATATGTTGCGATAACTCCAAAGACAACACTTGGAAATGACTCTCGATGTCATAGATGGGATCCATATCATAACCAAATGCATCCCACCTACATCTCCCAACATGTATGAACTCATCAAAATCAACTATGTCAGTATCAGTATCATAACATGGAGGGTTCAAAACATTCAAAATCTCACCCATTTCCTCTTCTTTTCCCAAATCATAAAGTAGAAAATTATCGAAATCTTGGAGAGGAGGGTAACTTACTTTTTATTCTTGTGTAGGAGGTTTGAGGACTTGGGTATCTTTAACATTAATTACTATATTATCCTCATGAATATCCCTTTCTTATTTAGTCGTGTAGCAAGGAATATGTTCTTCATTCGGGGATTCCATTTCTCCATCACTCTCTGAATCATGGAATAAGGTATCATCAAGATCCTGAAAAGGAAAGAAACTAACCTTATCGTCTTGTTGTTGTGCAGGTGGAGAAGGCTTATGAATCACTTCATCAAGAGGAAGAGGGAATGTTGATACTTTGTTATTGGGCTCTGTCTCCTCAACCATTTCTTCAACAATCCCTCGTCAATCTGCGGTTTGTTCCCCTTCTTCTTGGAGATCAATGATGAAGCTCTCAAGGGTAAAAAAATTCTCTCCATTAATAGTACTTAAGGTCAAGAGGGAAACTCACGTATCCCAAAAGTGCACAAGTAAAGAGATGGACCAGGTATCTCTCCTCGGGATGATGACTTTCAGGAATTTGATATAACATGTTCTCAAATCTATCCTAGAAGTCTCTGACAGTTTCATCCTCAACTTTCTTTATATGTTCAAGTTCTTTTAATAGTGTTGGGATGTCATCTGATTGGATACCCCATCTCTCGAGAAAGGTTTTCTCAAATTGTTCCATAGTTGCGATGTTGGCATTAGGGAGGTTGTCATACCATTCTTTAGCATTGCACTAAAGAGTGGTCGAGAAAATTTTCATGACCACGTCTTCAGCATCAACATTGATAGGGTAGGATAGGAAGAAGTTCCAGAAATTTCTCATATGATAGTCAACTCTTTCTCTATCACCACCAATGAATCCAGGGAGAAAATTTACGTATTCAAAGGGCATTTGTTGAGGGTATCCCAAGATGTTATTCATGTCTAAAGGTTTGTAACTTCCAGGATCCCATTGTGAAGTCATTATTGGCTTCGTCATCAGTGGAGTTGCCAGATAGTTTTCTTGAAGCTATCAAAGAAATAGGGAAAAAAACCTAGTGGAGTCACTAGGTGAGCTTGTAAGATAAGGCTCTGAGGAAAGGCTTACCGAAAAGATTTTTCGTCTGAGGAGAATTGACTCAGTGTTCCCCAGCAATGGAGCTAAAATGTTATTGCATAGTTTGTAGCTAGGAGAAAAGTCTATAAGGTAGAGATCCAAACTTGCATAACAGGAACCTATCCCACCCAATGTCACCATGATGGGATGGTTATTTCTCTTTAGGGAGGTGAGGCCCAAGGGAGACATCCATGGTGGCCTGGGGTTTTGAAAAGGCTAAAAAGATAATTAGACAATGACAACTTTCCCCCTTCACAGATCACCACCAAAGCAGATAGTCCGGCCTATAGCCAATAAAAACAACCAAATAGGATCCCTGCCCGAGAACAAAGAAACAATAAACTTGATATATGTAGGCTTTGGTTAGTACTTCATATATATTAAAGACTATCTTATATTCAATATGAGCAATTTAAAAGTAAATGTTGATGAAGTCAATGTTTACAAAATAGCAATAGCAATAATGTCACTTCACCAATAAATACTAGAATGATACAACATTCAATATAACAAATCACTTCTTAACTCAAACAATGCCTTCAACAACCATTCAATTTCTCAAAAGACAAAACATTGCTGCATCAATGATATAATAGCAAGGAGTGACGTCAGCATTCAGGGTTAGTAGGGCTATGTAGAGCTAGGGTTAGTGCAGTTAGGGTTTCAATTCAAAGGTATTAAAAGTGTTTAGATCAAGTTCTAACTTCAACATTTGAGGTATTAGATCAGTTCCTTTAGGGTTAAATGGAGTCAATAATGAAGGATGCAGGAGTTGAAGGAGGACGGATGAGGACTGGAGGGAAGAGCTCTGAAATGTTGCTATGGTAGGGCCTCAGAGACAAAACCCTAGGGGAGAGAGGCTCACTCTGGTGTTGCTATGGAAATGCCTTGTGCTCTCTCCTCCTTCCTTAGATGGAAAAATAGGCTAGCATGAAAGATAAAGTCAAGACAGGAGAGTTCAATGAGGGAGAGTATTGCTACAACAAGGCTCTATCATCAAACCCTAGAAGAAAATGGCCCTAAGTGTAGATAACCTAGGCCTAGGACGTCTCCTCCTTCTTGAGCTCTGGAAAGTATGGCTAGCGTATGAAGAGGGAAAAAATGAGTGTAGCTAAGGCTAGGCTCAATCCTCTTCAGCATGAAAGAGCAGAATGTTTTTATGGCAAGGCTCCATCTCACTTCAACAAACAAAATGGCTAGAAATCTTGACAGGGACATGAGACAAGGACCAATTATGTGTGCTTGTCACCTAGGGTTTATGCAGCAAATTTATAATAATAAATGCAAGTAATAACAATACAACCATTCAATTAAGAATTTTTGTAGAATTTTACTTACATTTCACCAAGAAACATCATATCAAACCCTAGTTGTAACACCTTCCATCAAGAGAAATGTCAAAAAATTCCAATAGAATCTTCCTTCAACAAGTGCGCCTCACTAAATCAGCCAAAACCCTAAAGTAAGGTGCAAATTTCAGACCTCACCAAGTGGTGAGTGAAAGATGATGATAAAATGAGAGTCAAAACCCTCAATATATAGTATATCAATGACCTAATTTTACTTTTTAGGTCATAAAAAGGTCGACATGGCCATAATACCAAAATAATATTGTTTTTACATTAAATTGTCAAATTAAAACCCTGATTTAGCAGAAAAGAGAGTAAAATCCCCTTCAAGGGAGGCGTTAGCCCTTTCTATGGAAAATGAGACATCCAAGAGCAAAATGTTAGCCCCCCAGGGGCCTCTCCAACATGCCACACGTGCCACTGTTGCCCAGTCTGCCTCCAAAAGAGCCAATGAAGCTAGATGACATCATGGTGAAGATGGGGACATCCTAAGCCTTCCAAGGCTATTGTTCCACTGAAAAGGGGTCATTCCCCCTAGGTATAGTCCTGTCAGAGTGTCTATGGTGGAACGTTCTCTTCCTCTCAGGTGCAACACCCTTGATCAAGATATGTCCCGTCTCTACCCCCTGATGGGGTCTCAACATCCATCTGGTGGGATCTTCAGCCCCATGGAGGTCTGAACTGGTCATCTCCCCATGTGTACCAGTCCAAATGGTACCTGTCCATCTGGCATGGTCCTGCACATCAACAGTTATGCCCTCCATGGGCTCATCAGTCATAAGGATCATAGCAATGTCAATCACATCTCATCATCAATATTATTAAAAATATGCATAAAACCCCTAATACATCAGTCAATAGCTCAAAGACATTACAAAAACCTGCAATACAAGATTGGAGAAAAGGACACGACATCCTATTGGGCTAGTGTCCACAAGAAAAGGAAAGTTTCCAGAAAGATCTTATCCAAGCCATATAAGTGAGGTGATGTGGTTAGGGAATGTCCAAACAGGTGGGTGCAGTGAGGGCCAAGGATGCATAAGTATTACCTGTAGGTGCCTTTGTAGAAGGCGAGTTGTAACTATCATGGATGCATTTTTTCCAAGCCCATTCTTTCCTTTATTCTTTTCATTCTTGTTTTATTCTTTTATTTGATTTTTTTGTTCAAGAACTAAGGACACTGCCTTGGCATGGTGACCAGAGCTGACAATGTTACCCACAAGTACTTTCATAGAGATGATAAGGCTGGCTCATGATGAGACCCCCTTTCCCTTCACCATGCAACCAAAGGTCACTGCCCTGGCGTGATAACCATATGGTGGCAATGTCATACTATTAGGTACCCATGGACCTAATAGGCTGGCTCGTGATGAGACCCCCTATCCTCTAACTAGGTCTTGTTTTGTTATTTTTCGAGTCCCTCTTGTTTCTTGCTGAGAGGCTTTTTACTGTCTTCTCGGGGATCCCTGAGCAAAGCATCTCAAGGTTTTATTTCTAGGCTTTTGTCTTTTACCAGCTTCTTTTACCTTCTGGGCCTTTATCCCCTTCTTCTCACGAGATAAGGTGCAATCCTACAAATAGGTCAACCCAATGCCCGGACAAGGGGAATGGGATAAATGAACGGGAGATAAGATGAAACAATGGTGCTATGATGGGAGCGGACGATGGCTTTTCAGAAATTCCCCTAGTGGAAAACCAATACCTATGGGCACAAGCTTGCTAGGGCACCCTATCAATTTCCCCAAGCATGGTCAAGTGGGCTAATGTAAGATCCAAGCAGTTTTTAGAGATAAAAGGAATCATATACATATATTCAAAGGTTTCAATGATCAAAAGTGACACATACCATGATACCTGGACCACTTACCTCATGGAGAAAGAACCTCTTCTGATACATGACCAAGCCGATGGTGATGGATGATGTTGCTGCTGACAAGACAAAAGATGATGAATGAAGAAAAGCTAGGCCCTCCAGGGCCATGCTTAGGTCAATCCTGCTCTCGGTACTCCATGTCTAAGACCTGTGGGCCTCGAGACATGATCTCCTAGTTATCCCTAAAAAGTGGGGATAACAAGCCCTAGAACCAATAACTCGTAAGGAAATTGATTTGTTAAAAAAATTAGTGGATCTATTATTCCTTATGATTTCTAAGCCTCCTAAATAATTATGAAATAAATTTTATATGAGCCTTAGGTTAGTAATAAATTCAAATTTAATTGCAAATTAAATCTCTTGTTATGAACTAATAATTAAGCTACAGCTCTTAAAATAAAGAAATGATAGAGTTAATATGAATTAATAAAGAAAATAATGCAAGAAACAAAGTGAAATGTGGATGTACCATATAAACAAAAATGATTTAAGACAAACTTTATAAAAAAAAGAAGAAGTAGAAAGCATGAAATAAAACATTTTTTTTTAAAGAAAAAACATGAAAACTTGGTGGTAAAATACACAAAGAAGTATCATATATGCCTAAAATTTATACAAAATAAAAAAGTAGAAAGCATGAAATAAAACAATTTTTTTAAAGAAAAAACATGAAAACTTGGTGGTAAAATACACAAAGAAGTATCATATATCTCCAAAATGATAATCCTTAACCAAATGATAATAACCAATAAAAAAATATGATAATTGGCTTGGCTTCCAACGAGTGGGATGTTTATGAAGGAATATGTCACTTTTAATAATAAATAAAGAAAATGGGTGAAGCCTTAGATGATGAAGAATCTTCATGGAATCAACACCTTCAACACCTAGATTGTCTGAAAGGAATTTACATAGATGATTCTGTTAGTCTATAAAGTATGGACATAAATGTATAACCATGTACACAAATATACCTTCTAAAGAAAGCACACAAAGAAAGCACACTTGCTTTCACCTTTTAAATGCTTGACTTTTGTTGTAATCCATCCGGTCATCATAAGTGTTTATCAGGTTAATTGAGAAACTAAAAATGATGGATTGGAATTCCATGTGAAGAACTCAAGCATACCTGCTCTTTTCTCCTTATTTATACAAGGCTCCATCTTCTTTATTCATGGTTTCGTCTCTTTCTTATATATAAGGCAAAATATTAACTGAAAGGACATAACTACATCTTAAATTTATATTAATAAATACATTTTAATATAATAATATGAATTTTAGATGGTTGATAGTTACAAGGATTTTAAGGTTAAATGTTAGTTTGGATGTTATGTGTCTCAAATCTGAATATTAAATCTCATACAATACATTCAAGAATAAGATAAGAATGATCCATAATTTATTAATAATCAAATCCTTGAGGTAGGGAAACATCTTACAATTTATCCTTTTATGAAAGGAATCCACTCTTATTCGGTTTCTTCTTCGAGGGGGAAACCTCCTAATTATCCAAGCTCCAACTATAATAATATCCACCATGCTCATTACATTTCTTATACTTCTTTATATAATATTATTCACCTCCTAAGAACATTATAGAGAAGGAACCTTCTAATAAGCCTTCTTACAATAGTTGTGTTCACACTACTACATAGGTCTTATTTACTAGTGATGGCCTTTATTACATAGCAATACATAACCATCTATGCATTTTTATTCCCCTTGGGTATCTCCCTAGGTACCTTCTATTACCCACTAGGTACATTATTTTCCATCCACCTTAGAAAAGTGTTGTCCTCGCTGATTTTTGTGAGGAAGTACAACCATATACCAACTATTGGTGTGATTTTGGAGCAAGGGTGAGCAAATTAGAAAAAATTGTGGTTATAACAAAGATAAATGAAAATGGGGTTAGAAAACTAAAAACCCTAGTTTCCTATGAAACAAGTCTACTTTAAGATATCTTCTATTTAGTAAGAATAAAATACATTCACAATAAAATAGATATGAACAACAATAGATGCAAAGAATAAATGAAATCTCATACCCAATGAACATGACATATATGAATACACATGTGGATATTGCTCCTGAATACTTGGATCCTTTGGCGGCCTCTCCTTAGGAGGGTCCTTTTCTTCCCAAAGTGTATGGTTGTGGTTGTTGCTCCTTTCCTCCTTTGGATGTAGATGATTACAATAGTGATGGCACAGGAAAATGCTACAATGAGGAAAAAAGAGAGAAACATGAGAGAGAGGGTGCAAATGGATGGATGATAACTAGTGTAAGGTGTACTCTCAATGTGTCTAACCATGAAAATGGATAAAACCTCTTGAATTTATAAGAAATATAGTGTTTATATTTAATTGGGTCAAAACAATAAAATCATTTTATTTGGCCAAATCAAATTTAACCATTACTTGATTATTTTTCCTTTTTTTTTGGATAAGTTCAACAGGAAAAATTCATAAAAGTATTTTATAACTTTTATTAAATGAAAATGACTTTAGGAAAAGTGGTTTCCTAATTTATTTTAGTGGAAATGATGGAAAATTGGGTGTAAACATGGGATAACCGTACTATACATGGTGTATTTTTGTAAGCCTAGTAGTTTGGTATATGTGAGAAACTTTTGGGTGACATCAGATGCCCCCTAATGTATGAGGTTAGAAACACATTGTACGATTGAAATACAATATAGTTATGTTTTACCAATGGATGAGACTATTGAGGAGGAAGAGCTATGCCATGGGAACCTGAACCAACCTTAGGGGATGCCAATAAATATCACTTGTCAACAAGAGGGTAAAAAGGTGTGAAAGTGCATGATATCAATAAGGAAGAGGTAGTCATAACCATACTCGTCAAGACAAATCATGATATAAATAGTAATAATGTGCCCAACATGAAAGGGATGAAATGTTGAGACAACGTGAGGTCTCAAGTGCAATATAATAACATAATCAATTGCATATACAAATGTCATTGAACTAGCTACATAAGAAGTGATGTCCCCCGTGCCATGTGAGGGGGATGGAATAAACATGAGAAGTCATGCTGAAAAAGAATGGGGCTCCAAAGATTTGACATGAGCTAACTAGATAGAATATCAAACTGAGGTCTCTAAGAACGATAGAACCAAGCCAATCAAATATGAGGAACTACATATGAGGCAAGATCATGGATGTATGTATGAATATCAACAATGCGATGATGAGTTGGAGTCAAGCACATGATATATTACCAAGTCTGAGAGTAATGATGACTCTCTCAACATCGTCCAAGGTAACCCATCTAGAAGGTAGGAAGGTAACAGTGTACATAGGACTAAGCCCTAAAATGAAGTTGTTGATATCGATAGGGGGAGGTCCACCAGTAACTAAGAATAAAAGTGTGTCTTTATGTCTAGTATCCAAGGTACAATAAGAGAAGTAATATCTTTGGAAGGAACTGCTGATATCGGAACATGCTAGGGGCTACCTGAAGGGAAAACCCCTCTTGAGGTTTTCTTCATCTCACACATTTTTGGGAAATTGGTACAATCAACTAGATCACTGATAGAGACTGAAACCAACTATGGATGGGAAGGAAATGAGAGGTGGACTCAATACTTTCCTTTTTTAAAGCATAAATGCAGGGACGACATGGTAGTGACTGAAAATATTCCATGGGAAATAATTGACTATTAGGCACAAGTATTTTCAAGGACATATCAGTGGGACCATGAGGACAACTAAAGGTAAAAGTCGGGAAACATGTGATGGGTACGACTCACGAAGGTGCCGACAATATGCAATAGGAAACAATGTGGAACTGAACAGACTCCATGGGACACAAAGATGACTCACCTCAGATGCTATGAACAAAGAAAAAACATGGATGTTTCCAAAGAATGAACCAAGTATAGGAGAATTATAAGGCCCTCTTAATAATGCCAACGGGGTTTGTAGGTGGCGAAGGTAATATTTGTAATATCCAAATAGAGGATAAAACAAATCAAACTGGTGTGTGGAGAGATTGATTCAGATTATGGATCTAGATTATGTTGAGAACGGAATGAGAAAAAAATCGAAAATATAACAGAGAACATACAAATACATTGAAACCAAACTTCTATTTTTGAATAAAATAATATCGTAGAACAAAAAATGGCTAGAATGGTGGTAGCTTATCTCTAAACTGAAAGAGATGTCAACTACACTCATTTATAATAAGCCTTACATCACACTTCATTTGCCTCCTTAAAGGACCCCCTTCACCTTTATTATATATGATAGAGTGAGAGGAGAATAATTTCCATGATGCATGTGAGATAAATTGGTCTAAGTTTACAAAATGTCATAAGCATGTAAAACATTAGGACTTCTCGAGCAGTCACCCATTCTACTACTACTCTACTCCAAGCATGCTTAACTATGGAGTTCTAATGGGATATGATGCATTAACATTATAGGCATCTACATAATACCATTAGGAAATCATTACATGATGATTGTAATTAACAAATTTAGATGGCATTACATTACATTCCTCATCAAAAGGGTGAATATCATGGTTTACCAAAACCATAGGCTCAAAAATGTCGATTCAATGGAAAAGGTTGATGGCCATTGAGATCCACTAGGATCAATCCTCCCCCCTTAGGAATAAATGGTCCCCATTGCATCAAGTTCCATCAAGAGATGGGGAAACTTTTGTTGAATCTGAACCTTGGTGAGTTTCTTTCCTTGTTGAAGGAGTTTTCTTGTTTTAATTGCCATTAGCCTCTTGAAGGATGTCATGACCTTATTGTTGGAGGTGTTAGATCTGTTCAACAAATATAGTTGCATGATCTTCCTTAGTATGAGTGTGGGAGGAATCTATCAATAAAGATGAAACACGAAGAGCTATATTAATGGGGGCTAATGGTTGGAACCCCAAGCACACCTAAAAAAGGTTATGGCCAATATATCTATAAAGGGATCTATTATATGTATGCTAAACATATCGAAGACTCTCATTCTCTGGAAGGGAGTGTCTATATATTGGCCCATTTGGTAAGGGATAACCAAGCACCAAGTTAGTGCAATGATTGACTTGGTAGTGCGAGGAACCCTATGGGTGAAAATATATCTTTGTGCTCCTATAAAATCTTGTCAACCTGCTTCTATTTTATAGAAAGGTCTTGGTACGAGGTTGTGGTGGTCGTAGTGACCTTCTATTCACCTTATGACCAGATCATGAAGAGGGAAAACATTATGGTCTAAGATATTACTTTGCGGTACTATTTTGTCAAGATTAATTAAATGGAAGTATGCCTAACCTCCTCTCGTATCTTATAGAGCTAACCCCCCAGAGTAACAATGAAACTATGAGGACAAGACTCATAAATAGTGTGATGTTTCCACATATATGGTTGTCCTAAAATAACATCATAGGCTTCAAGTGGAGAAACATCACACAATAACTCATCTTTGAAGGGCTTGATGTCATAGGGTAGGCGACATTGTTGGCTAACACAGATGTCTCGTCCCCTTCTCAACTATCCAATGGTGTACGGTTGTGGGTGTGGCATTATAAACAAATTCATTTGTTTGATGACCTCGGCTAAGATCAGGTTCTTATGACTCCCACTGTCAACAATGAAATGTAGTGGGATACCCTTCACCCACATCTGTGAATTAAATACGAGCTTCCCCTCCTGAGGCTCATCTAGTTCTTCTAGTTGGATTGTTTTGGCCGTGATGATAGCAATGGGTTATGCATCGATGATCATTTTTTCTTTATTGTGCTCTGAATTAGAGTCCAAGTTAGGTTCTGATTCATTTTCTTTGAGCTCGACCACTAATTATTGTTTTGAGCAACATTCATCGATGTTGTTCCAATGTATTTTGTGAAACTCACACAACTTTTCGGTGTCCTTATTACACTTCCCATCACCCTTCTTAGCCAATGATTTGGAATTATTTTCTTGATATTGTATCTCCTTTGTTTTTCCTTAATTTTAGTTTCCTTTGCTATGATTCTATTGTGGTGTATCTGCAAACTCGAACTCCTTCTTGAATTTCTACATGATTTTGATTACATATGGATAAGAAACTCCCAGTGAGGATATTTCCAAGAAATCCATCTATGTTTGGATGTACCTATGTAGGGAACTACGGTACTTCAAAACCCGGTGCCACTCTTATTCTATGATACCCAAATTTGAGCATAAATTATGGAAGATGTTAGTGTACTTTGACACTAGCTCGTCTCTTTCCTAACGCAGAAAAAAACATATCATACATTGTTATGATAACTTCCAATAGGGTAGAACTCCTCCCTGAGAGCATCCACAAAGGCTTCACAGGTGGGTTCTCTCCCAAATGGAATAGATTCATCCATGATGTACCTCTCCCAATAACCTTATCACCAGGCTTTGACATGGGGAAGGGATTTAAGGAACGCGAAGGTGATCTTTTCATCGTCAGAAAAAATTGTAACAGAGTAATAACCTTCTAGCAAATTCAACCATTTTTCTAGAGCATTTGCAACTATCTCTCTTTCAAATAAGGGGATATAAAAGTTGACTTGTACCTTGAAGGGTGTCGTACCTCTGAAATGGTTTCTTGTCGAGTATGCCTCGACTTCCATTAGTAGTCATTGTAGGATATAAGAAAATTTGTCCATCATCTCGTTCCTCTGTCGCATGAGGGATTTTTCGAGAAACATTTTAAAGGATATCATGCTTTGTCATATTTTTTTTCTTCCACCATGGGAGGTCACTTGGGTTGGCAATATTGGTCATCCCCAAGCGAAACTAGCTCAAGACCCAACTCTCTATACCCTAACCTTGTCAGGGACATGCAACGATAAATAACAAGGAGCATATTACTCTGATACCATTGATCTAGATTATGCATCCAGATTATGTTGACAATGAAATTATATAGAAATGAAAATATAACCTAGAACACAAAAATACAGTGAAACCCAACTTCTATTAATGAATAAAAAAATATTATAGAACACAAAATTTCTAGAATGGTGGTAGCTTATATTTGAAGAGAAAGCGATGCTAGTTACGCTTATTCGTAATAAGCATGGCATCACACTCCATTTTCCTCTGTAAAGGACCTCCTTCACCTTTATTATATATGAGAGAGTGAGA
>SNQJ01S0237849.1:0-13721 GCA_010110895.2 Picea sitchensis
TCTGTAGGTTGTTTATAGTGTACATTTGTGAATAAGTAATATTGCAGCTGATAATTAGATAGTTGATTTGAGTTATTACAATAGTAATTAGTGGATTGTATGTAATAGTTAGAATAGTTATATTTAGTTTTAGTTTAATTTCAATTTGTTTTATTAGTTTTAATTAGTTTAGTTTGTTTTGATTACTTAGCTCAGATCAATTCTCTCTTTGGTTTTCATAGGAGACCTTAGGGCGGCCAACAGAGCCGTTCAACTCGTCAGGGTGGTCCATTCCAAACGTCTTGGGTTATTTAGACAACCCCAGACCAATTCCACTCTCATAGTTGATGGACGGTCAATTTCGCTCGTCAACACCATCCAGACCGAAAAAGGGGTAAACTACTACCAAACATATGTGACTTCAAATTCCATTTTAGTGAGCGTGAAAGGCCACAATATCACTCGACAATCTTTTCTGCATGTTTAGAGGGTCTAAAAAGGGATTATAATAAGACTCGTTATGTTTTGGGAGTCCCGAGGGTGAGGTCAAGAGTGATAAGGAATCATGCAAATGAGGCTCAAACTCGTAATCAGGAAAAACTAATAAGGACTCTTGAACCTATAGTCATCAGTGACATCATGGACACCAAAATGCAACCAGGATCTACCTAGGGAATCCATGTTAGGGTAGGCTATACCACTAAATTACGACAATTCTAAAGAAACAATGATGGTTTCGTGTTGCAATTCAGTGGGATCGATCTGATGGAAAAAATTCCATTTTAGTGAGCGTGAAAGGCCACAATATCACTCGGAAATCTTTTCTCGTGATGTTTAGAGGGTCTAAAAGGGATTATAATAAGACTCGCTATGTTTTGGGAGTCCCGAGGGTGAGGTCAAGAGTGATAAGGAATCATGCAAATGAGGCTCAAACTCGAATTCAAAAAAGACTATAAGGACTCTTGAAACCTATAGTCATTACTGACATCATGGACACCAAAATGCAACCAGGATCTACCTAGGGAATCCATGTTAAAGTAGGCTCTACCACTAAATTACAAAAATTCTAAAGAAACAATGATGGTTTCGTGTAACAATTCGGGACGACCGATGGAAAAGGAAAAAGTGCAAACAAAAGATGTGAAGTAGAGGTGAATCCTAATTTAAATGCAACGAGTTGGAAAAATGTCTTTTACCAAAGGACCTTCAAACAACCCAAATCTCCAAAAGTTTCCAAATTCCCAAAGTAACACTTCTCATGACAATCCAAAGAAAAACTCCTGAACCATTATAAATGATTTTTAGTTTAGAAAAAAATGACAAAAAGGGAGGCCAAAAAGTCTATAAATAGAAGTTGGCAACCCATTATCACCATTGTTAACCGAGAAATTGTCTCTTGAGCCAAAAACACCCCTTCATTAAGAAAGTTGATTTTGGGAGATTTAGTGGATGAAACAAAATTCCTCAATTGATCAAGTAAGTAATTACTACCCCCACTTTCAATTTAATTATTCCTTTATGCATTTAAATTCATTTTTGGGGGGTGCTCAACCTTTAAAAGTTGTCGGCCCTAAGTCCATCGTGCTGCCCATGATAGCCCCAGTGTACATGCGCATAGAAAATCGCACGATGTACATGCTACTATCAAAGATTACGCCCCCATGTGTATCCTTCAAAATTCAAAGAAAGAGTTAACCCTCCCGAATCCTGGTTTTGCGTGATGTACACCACCGGAGGGAAAAGAGAGCATGAGGATATTAGTATGTTATTTGTGGAGGACCCTAATGTTGTTGCTACATCAATGCAATGTGGGTTGTTAAAAAAATTCTATGTCCTTTCATGAGAGCAACTCTAGGCTATTGAATGTCTTGGTTGATTATTGACATCCCAACATAGAGGCCTTTTATGCTAGAGGGGCAGCCGCTATTCCAAATCTCGACCACAAAGGATATATACTTTCTAACCGCCTCTCCAAGAGAGGGGAACCAATTAATTTTTGTACTTTTCCCTCCTGGCCTCACAACATATCGAGTTGATTGGACCCATTGGTGAGGCTGCATGATAGAACGAGCTCAAGTATCGACAGGAAAGATATAAGACTTATGATCTAGTGATAGTGTTGCTCATCTAGCAGACACTGGTCCGGCAGCCAGACTGGCTTCCCGTGCACAAATGAATTGTGAATTTCAGTGCTTAAATGCACAAACATTTGACTGGAGCACCACATCGATTGTATGAAGAGACAACTAATAGATTGTCGATTGTAGAATCAGAGGAACTTCGGGTTTGGAATCCATTCTTTACTCTTTCTTCTTGAAAGAGTGCCCGCTTCAGCCCTGAGAGGTGTAATGAAAACGCTTCCCTTCCGCATTATGCATATAAGCGCATTTCTACCGCGGATGTGGGGAAGGACCATTGATGCCTTTGATGACAACTTTTTTTCTTCGTTGTCGTGGACAGATCCCGGTCAGAGAGGATTACCCCTATGCTGGAATTGATTTCTCATGAGATCTTGAGATACTTGTACCTCCTCTCTACGTGAGGAGCCAGGAGCTGATGGGTAAGGTTTCTTTTGTTGTTTTTATATATATCATTTTATATATACTTAGTACCTTTTGACATATGTGTCTATCATGGGTGCATGGGGCCGCACACCAATGAACTATGCAAGGAACATGCGCCCCTGGGCCAGAGACAACACCACCATACGCAGGCTAACAGCAGCTAGGACCTCTAGCCGATGAGGTTGAGAGAGTTTTGAGATGAGTAGAGTGGAACTTTACCTCGCTCACTCAGATAATTCTGGCGTAGATCATGACCTCTCACCATCTATGCATCCTCGTGTAGTGGGGGCACCACGCACGTGGGTCCAGCCTTTGGCGTTTAGAAAATGTTGTTGACTATTATAACCAGGCCCACAGGCCCCGTCCCTAGTTAGGATGGAATTTTTCATGTCGAGGGCACTACTTGTGGCGGCCTTTTTAGGCATGTTCCACGACTCGCTATCGACATTTTGGTGCTTTGCTCACACATGTACTGGGATAATTTCTTTGATATTATATATGGATTTGTATGTCTTATGGATTACTTTTCTTTAAAAATGTATTTACATGTGTATGTGTGTGTCGTTCTTATATGTGCGCGTAGATGCCAATCTAAAATTTGATTAGCTAGAGTATCCGGTGGAATTGATTTAATCTCCTGAACATGAAAAATATGTAATATAATCAAATCTCTGTTCTAAGAGACGCATTCTAAGGAATTGTTGGCAGGGTGCTAGATCAAGGGAAACATGGTAACTCTATTTAACCGGTGACACAACCAGCTGAGCATCTAATTAGACCCAGAGATGAGAGATACCCATGTGACAAAGTGTCATGAATCAACTCAATAACTATGTTGTATCTCGGACAACATTGTTTGTGTGGTAGTCGCCTAAACATACAATTCTTCATGTAGATAGTAACTAGCCATGAGGTGTAAACATTACCCAAGCTATAGAAGACTTCGCTGCAGGCTAGTCAGCACCATCTACTAATCCAATGAACACATTTGATTCACTTGACATCCGCCATAGTGACAAAAGATAATATAAAAAATGACACTTAAATAAAACCAAAAGAAACCAAAAGTAATAGCAAAGACTATACATATGTTACAAAGTTACCCAAGGTGACCCACCAATGAGTAATACTTGAGGTAGAACTCCATTTGTAGGCTCTACCAAAGCATTTACTTCAAAGTCTACCAGATGATAAGAACCATTGTTTAGAACCTCTTTATGATGAAAGGTCTAAACCACATGGGTTTGAACTTGTGTGCCCCTAGGGAGTCCTTATCTTAGTCATAGACCGTGACAAGGTCGCCTTCCGAGAAAATCCTAGGATGAATGGACTGATCATACCGACACTTGACTTTTGTTTGTGAGATTCTATATATTAAGGTCAGATAACGACGGTTGCTCATTGAGCTACTCTATGTATAATAAACACTCTTCAAGTGGGGAAGTGTCCGATAATAACTGTATTGCCAAATTTAAATATGGGATATGACATTCTATGGAAAGACTGCCTAAACCCGTAAATGAGTTGAAATGTGAGAAACCGTTGTAGTCTTACTGCATGTTCTAGAGGCCCATAATGTTGAGTATAACATCAAATGCCAATTTGAATTTTTCGAATTGATCATTCATTGTAGAATGGTCTTAAGAGATTTATTGATAGCTTCCACCTAACCATTCGGCTGAGGGTAGTAGGGGGACAAATGTTCTTGCCTCAACCTGGGCTTTGATGTTAAATCGATCATCATTGTGTTCTAAAAGTGACCGCCATGGTCGTAAGTGACAACTTCCCAAGACAATCAACCTGCTCTTATAACTGGTTAAACAAAAAGAGGGTGGCAGTATCACCATCATCTTTGAATGTTGGCATAGCTTCAACCCACTTGGTGAAGTAGTCTACTACTACAATGATATAACGATGCCCCCGTCAAGGAGGGTTGCATGTAGTGTAATCAACTCCCCACTTGGTGAAAGGACCACCGGGTGATTACAAGAAACATAGGAGCGGGATGTACCCTCTCATCTTCTGTGAGAATATTTGACATGGGTGGAAGTTCTTGACCGATGTGATACAATCTTTGATTAATGTCAAGTAGGCAACTAACTCAGAAAATATTTTGGGTTGTTTCCAACCTAGACAAATGACCTTCACATGCGCTCCAATATGGCAATCATTAAGAATGATTTTCACTTCTTCATGAGTGATGCATCGACGGAAGGATGCACACATACACCCCAACAATACAAAGCATCTTCAAGTATGAGATAGTTCTGGTCTCGATGGCATATACCATGTTTCTCATCATGAGAAGTAGAGGCGAAGCACTTCAAAGTCCGGAGATAGACAAGTATATCTCCATACCATGGGTCCTAAGATGATATCAAAAACATGTCTCCTTGAATAGGTGGACTCTTCGAGCATAATATCACCCCGACCGCATCAAAGTTCCGAAGATGAGTTCCGCAGCACTGACTTTTGGACTTCGAAGCCAAATAAAATATAAGTCAAATTTCCGAGGACAAATATCCATCCTCACGATCTTTTCACGACAATTGGCCATGTCAAAACATATTGAAACAGATTCACAATGGCAATGATGTTGTCTCAGGAAACAAAACATAATGATAGAACCGTTGAACAACATGAACAACTACCAACCAAGTTTTTCGATATGAGAATAATTGAGTTATATTCCAACCAAGCTCTACCGAGTAATAAATCACATAGTCTAAGAGAAAATCATCCTCTTGAACCAAGACCATGTCGATGGTTGACTCTACCTGGGTAGCCAAGTATAATAAGAAATCTTTGTTATAATTGGGTAGCCAAAGCAAGTAGGGGCAGTTGTGATGGCATGTTTCAATGCTTTCAGGAGCATTGAGCCGCATCGCCCCAATGAAAGAATGTCTTTCTTCTATGCATGCCCTTTGTGATCTCGGCATAGTTTTTGATGAAACACCGCAAAAGCTCTTTAATCAGACTCAAGTTGAAGGATTGTACGTGGAGGAGGTAACTAAACTATCGCTTCCACCTTGAGGATCGACCATGATCCATGCTATTGAAACTATGAAACCCAGCATAATGCGGCTTCTGACATCACGCAAAAAAAATGCACTTGGGATTCGGGCCGGTCATGGAAGTAGCAACATCACTCAAATATAAGTCAGTGTGTGGATGATCATTTTTATGAGACCATGATGCTAAATCATCAAGATAACCCTCAAGATATGTTCGAGATCATGGAAAGAAAAATACATGGTCGAGGTAGATCCACATTTTTCGTGACTAAAAGGCATCTTACTATACATGAATGTACCCCATGACAAATGAATGTTGTTTCTAGGTTCGGCTCTCTGCTTGATTTGTATCCGACATATCCCAAAACCATCTATGAAAGAAAAAGGCTCCTAACCTCATGTGAGATTCATCGCCTATCTGGTCAAAAAAATGGTGTGGGGAAATTATCTTTGATAGGATTTTGTTCAACCAATAAGTCCGGCCCATACGGAATCAGACTCCTATTTTTTGTTAACCTAAGGGGTTTTGACACCCATTGGTTCAAATGGATCGGATAAATAAAACCTTCCTTAAGCAACCTTTCTACTTCAACCTTTATAATTGTTTTCTTAGATTAACCTGACAGCTTTTGTCAACCTAGCCGGATAAGTCGGATTTCATGTTCAACAATTTTTGGATCGATGCCCTACATTTCCTCATAAGACCAAGCAGTGCCGTGGAATTCCTTAAATAAATATTTGTAGATTTGAATCTCTTCACAGGAAATGGGCCGATTCCATGAAACATCTCCACGGCGCCGGGTTCTAGAGATGTTTATAGGTATAGTTTAGGTGATGGTTTCATATTACCCTCGACATAAATAACATGTGTAGCCAAAGGATTGATAGGACAATACCTATATCCAGTCATAGTCAAAGGCACTCCGCCTAGCCCACTTAACTCTTAGAGGAAGTAAGATCTATGATGGAGATCATCCTGGTTTGTCCTAACTAGTCATTGCTTCAATGATTGCTTCCTCTGAGAGAAAGACTAAGTATAAAGAAATTTCGTACCGCTGAGGGAACTCAGCCCAAATATCTCTAGAATTGGATCTAACTCCTATGCGGAATTGGACGGTCTGGAAGTTTCTGTCGACTAAAGAGTAACGCCTACTGCCGCAAAGGCATGGACATACCATGTTGCCTCGCCTTCCATCGCGGCCGATGGGGAAGGGAAGAATCCATGGATCATTAAAGTAATTCATGTGAAACGATGATATTTGAAAATTTTCAGCCCGAGGCTGGTTGGGGATAGCTGTCATATAATGTACATTGTTGGTTGGAGGCGGGTATTTGAAAGTACCCATAAAAGGTGGTTACAAACCAACCCCTATGTTGATAATGTCATTGAGGGTTATCAATCATTGGGAAAGTGGGTACCCTCGATGAAGGGTCAAGACGAGAGAAGGACAATTGATCAATGGTCACGACCCGACCCTCATGTGGAAAGAACAAGACCCATAAAACTATAGCAACCATCGCCAGTATAGAATAGGTCCAACTCCTCCCCAACAAGAGATTGTAGTCGAGAGTTGCATAGACCACTTCAACCTCGACACACATGGTTTTCCCTCCCAACTGCACGGGGAAAGAAGGAACTATGTCGTGTGGTTGGAAAGAACGACCATCAAAGCTTTTAAGAAGAGTAGGTGATGGAGACAAACTGCTAGCTATCGTCGTACCCAACATGCCAAAGACATTAATACATGTTGAGGTGCCCCATCAACCAATCGTATGGAAAATATTCCCGGTAAAATTTTTCGTGGTGTAAGCCTACCTGCCTATCTAGAATGCTCCGTGGTAAGGGAGACGAGGTTTCAAGTCAGACGTATCAAGCATGATTGTTCCCAGATTACAAGTCTCTATGGATCCTAAAGCTACTAACAAATCTTTCCTCTAGGAAGGGCAACTTTTGAGGACCAAAGCAGACTTTGCACAAGGGGTTTGAGACAAACTCTCCACCACAGAATAGTACTAGGAAGCCCTTGCATTTGGGTCATGAGAATCTTTCTCTAAACACACCTTTTGGTATGTGTGTCATGGTTTTGCCCAGCGTATTTTCGATATGAAGAGGAATATATGGGGTTTCAACTTCTTTACCCTTCTCAAAGGCAGGTGCTTTGGCTTCATTGTAATCATATGCTCTAGTCAATATATAGGCATCACCTTTCATCAAATACACATTAGCGGGTGCAGGATTGTTTGAAGAGGGAGGGGGTCCTTGGCTGCCCCTCTTTGCTTGTAAAGGCTTGAGTTAAATATTTCCCATGATGAAATGGATGATATCATATTTTCAATAATTCACATTTCGTCCGTTCTTGATTTATTTGACCGATTTAGTTCCACGATGATAACTATTATTCAATAGATGATGAATTACATGACCACTGTTTGATTTTATCAAGTATTGATCATGGCAATATCCGCCAAGATCTTGTATAGTGTAATTGCATCGAGAATAGATTAGCTCTGCCATTGAGCTCTCATGATTGCATCCTCCTCAAAAAACATGCTCGACGCTGCTAATATCTTTGGATAAATGTGGGACCAAAGACTTAAGGAACCACTCAAGTAGGAACACCGCCGGGAATCGACACCTTAATAAAACTCTTCCGACGTCGCCATTTTCTGATGTGATCAGAGATATGGTCAAACTTTTTTTGCTCAAAGTTGGCCAACAAATCAATGCCAACGTTGTATTTCACAAGTAATTGGAAATGGTTAAGAAATCCATTGCCAATTCACCAAGGAAGAGTATCTTGAGCAATAGAGCTCAATGTAATTATCATTTTGCAACACTCCCAATGAGATTACATTGAAAGAATCACAACCCATGGAGTCGCCTTTCAATCCACTAGATGAGCACCAAAGGTGAAAGTAGTCACATGATCTCCTCGATATTCATTAGGTTTGGCTTCAAACTTTAGGATGTCTTAAGTAACTCTTACTCCAGACAGGGCCAATGCGGATCGTGATGAGCAAGGTCATTCAACAACCTTGTTATGTCTGGAAAATGCAAGGTTTCCAAGAAAGGTAGTTTGGTTTGTTGGTGATAACCATGCAAAAAGGGACCTGGAGTTTGATCGGCACCCGTGTTGCCGTGAAAAGTTGGGTTGTTGGCCTAGGTTCCGGGTAAAATCCATGGCCATGACCACCGTATGGATTTTTCGTTTGAGGAGACATCATCTGCTGATTCCTCGAAATAGGGTGTAGATGGTTGGGTGTGCATTGCATTCGAAGGACTTAGGGAAGGGTTGTCACATGTCAATCCCATGGGCATAGGTCTTATGCCTTGCCTGATGTTCCATTGGTTTTGAAAGGGTTTGCCCCTGATCAACATTCCTAACGAGGGAACAGATCCCCGCCAAGAATTCCAAGGTCCCGGATGTGGAAGAAGTTCCTGGTGGCTCCCCGTGCGTGAATAGTACCCGCATAGGATTAGATTGTCCAGAAATGGCTTCAATGAAAAAGAAACTGATGATAATGCGTTGTTACCAAATGCACCAACAAAGAAAACGTATGTCAAACCTACCAACATATTATGACAAGGTGAACCTTGACCACCTTCTCCAAATGAACTATGGTGTGCATTCGACCGTGTGTAGATTGGTCGGGTGGGCACCGCTGAGAGAAGGGGACAAAGGAGGTATATGACCTCTATCGTAAGGGAAAGACCAAGGAGATGAAGTGCCCCCCATGGTTCCTTGCAAAGTAGCATTAGAGCTCCCTGCCCCAAACGTAAAGTCTATTAAGTGGAGTAGGAGAGTACAAGGCTTGTACTTGAGCTAGGCATCCCGTACGAGAACGAAGGGCCCCCTACACTGTGTGTGGAATGAGAAGTGGACACCGCCAAAGATGGGATTGGGCCACTGCTCAAGGTGATGTAGAGGAGGTCGAGACCATGGTGGCTTGGAATGACAATGGTGGGTTAGGAGTTGGAACACTCGGTGGTGACAAATTAATAGTGGGAATAGAAGAATTCTAGAATAAGTGGCAGCATTTGTTTCCATTGTCGAAAGGTGACAATGTCCCGCACTCAGAAGGATAGATCTCAGACGCATGATGGGAACTGGAATATTAGTGGTTGAGCTCATGGACCGAGCATATACCCAAAGTAAAAAATGGTTGGTTCCTCCAGATGTTGGTCGAGCACGCTTCCTCGCGGACCGACGCTTCAAAAAGACAATTTGTTGGTCGAGCTTGACCTTAGCTAAGTATGGGTGGCTCCAGTGTAACCGTGGGTAGGCCAAGAAGCCTTCATGATCAACAGAGCTCATGATCCTCCAATCGTAAGAATATTGAAGACACTAGATTTTTTTTAAAAACAAACACACACTAGAAAAAGTCCCTACGAGATAAAACAAGCAATGACTAAACTATTTGCAAGAATAGTTATAACAATCCAACACTAGAGAAACTTACAAATGCAAGTGAAACTCAAAATGGAAGCTAATCTCCTGCATACTCTAGTGTGGGTCTGGCTGTCTATCCCAGGCACCGCACACCGTAAGTCCCTAAATATTGACAACTAGTTGCTAGCACTTAATAGTCACCAAAGTGTACAAATTGACAGTTGGGTGGACCGAAATGAGTAGGGTATCAAGCCCAAAACCCGTCAAGGGTATCGAACCAAGTGGTTCAGAATAAAATTGAGACCCTCAATGGATTTGAGACCCAATGGCTCGGAAATGCACCCATCTAATCCCAAACAGCCCCTCTATATGCTCCTTACCACGCTATCCACTTGGAGGTTATCTCCACACCTTCCTCATGTAATTCAGGTTTATCCCAGACGAGTTAGAGGGGGATCATGAATAAGTTTCATGATACTAGAATTTTAACACTCCCTAGCACACACTCTTATGTATGTTTTGGTGTTTCTTGGATTTGAAGTTTCCTCTCCAACCTAAAAGAAGGCTCTAGACTAGACTAGTGGATGAACCCTACCAACATAAAGTCTAGTTGATTTTTAATTAATCAAGCATCAGGTTGTCTTGTATTAAGTCAAAGGTTGCGAGAGTGAAATTAGTGATGTTTTGAGAGACAAAAGAAAATATAACGTAATATCGGAAACAAAATATCTTCTTCTTGACAAAATTCTCAATCAAATTTTCAAACAAAAACAAAAATTTTCTAAGATATTTGAAATCGTAAGAATCAAAACAGTAATTTCGCCAAATAATGAAAGCTACTTTTTGTCCTAAGCAAACAACCAAACTTATGAAAACAAAAATTTTCCGGTTATTTGCGAAAACCAACAACCCGCTAACCAAATCAAGAAATAAAGAGCTATGTAGTGCTCATAAAGAAAAAGGAAAATGACGACAAGTAAAGCACCAAGAAAACTTTTGTCCTAAGTGCATGTCGCAAAGATTAATGCATAATAACAACAAACCGAGGAAACAAGACTCTCACACTTGTCTAAAACCTTATGAAAGAAAAATTTTGAGGAAAACATTTTAATGAAAAGAAAGCTATTGTTGTGATAAAAACTAAGTTGTCGACTGCTATGACAGTGACCAAGATTAAATCAAGGAAATCCCCGAGAGGTATAACTTTTGACAAGGAAAATGATGACTGCTTCTCCTTGAACAAAAATTTTATCAACACACACACAACTGACAGTTCAACAAATTTAAGGTACACGCTGAAGTCAGAAAAGGTCGTATGGCCATACATGCATGCATCTTTGCGTAAGCCAATGTACCTCTACACCTCTCAAAAATGAAAAGATAAGAAATCAAACACTGGAAAAAGACTACGGGTATTGAGAACCAAAATCTCTTGAAGACTCATAAACTTACTTTGTCAGAAAAGAAAACAATCCAAGGAAAATTTCAAAGAACAAAACCAATTTGAAGTGGTACCTAAGCTACAAACAGAAAAAAATAGAGACCAGAATGAGTTTTAGAAAACCCCTAAGGATCATCACTTTTGATAGGGAAGAGGATGAATGCCTCTTAATAAAAAAAAATTGAACATAACCACACTATTCTCACTTCATCAGCTAGCGTGTCCATCGGACTGTGGTGGAAGGTTGGTTGCATGTACACGATGCAAGTCTTCCTTATATAGGCTTCATGTACCTCTATGACTTGCCAAAATGAGAATGCAACTAGTTAAAGAAAGTGGAATAATTGTATGGAAGACCAGAATCTCTACTAGCTCATACTTTTGCAGAAACTCATAAAAAGGTGATGAAACCAATTTAGAAATACCAAAACGTGTCCCCAGAAAACCCGAGAGAAATCCCCAAGATGGTCACCAATTTTTGATCCGATGATCCATCCATTGATGATGAAAATACCTAAAGATTCCTATGTTTTACCATCATCCAAGACCTAATCCCATTATTCTTAAGAAAATACACAGCTAAGAAGATCAAGTGAACATACATTATTTCTAATGTTTGTTTTCGATCCCTTCTTCACGCTTTGAGTCACTCTTGACTCTCCAACTCTCCCAAGTCCTGACCTACATTCATTAAAGAAAAACAAAGAACTCCATGCATTTGATATACCGATTAATGGGTTAGATATCTAATCAACATGTACGCAATAAAAAATGAAAACATCATATGGTGGGATGGGAAAGTACTTATTTATTATTAACTTCACTAAAGCAACTTAAAATGATGAAGACGACCAATGCTCCATGAATCGGTCCCTGGCTCTTTTACTATGCACCAACCGCTAACACACTTGCTTCTCTTCTTCGTTAAAATCACAAAATGGTTGTAGAATCTTGGGCAAAAGGGAATAATTCTAAGTAGAGTTTCTTTACTCATGATTTTCCCTCCTTTAAATGGATCCCACCCCTCTTTATAGGCTAGAAGGAGATAGGTATTTATTCTAATGACTAGCCATGCATGGTCAAAATATTAGTTAACTTACCCAAAATTGAAAGTTTCTTCTACAACTTTCCATTTTTCGTGTTTTCTTTGTAGGTACACTAACAGAGGGTCGCCTAGAGTGTACACGCAGTCAGAGTGGATCTGGCAACGTGGGAATTTATAAAAGGGTGTTTTAAGAAGAGTTTTTCACATAGCTTGGAAAAGAAGGCATATGAGATGGCATGATGTCAGGTTTAAATTAGGGTTATAACATGGTGTATTATAGTTTCAAAGGTAAGTATCATTATGTGTTTTAATCGTAATACACAGAACTAAAAGGAAATTTTATTATTTGATCCTTCAAAGCTATCTAATGACTCCACTTTTAAGCTTCCAAGTGGATTCAGACAAGTTAAACAACTAAATTCATTGGAGCAAATGTGTGGATCAATCGCATCACTGTTGACCGGGACTAGGCGACCCGTAGATTTAGTTGTTGCGGAAGAATATTTTTGATAGTCAATGTTGAATCAAAAACCAACCAACCCAATATAAGAACACAAACAGTTTTCATGTGACCCAAAATCTGAAAAGAAACAGTTGAGAATCGTTCAATGCAAAGATATTGGCTCAGATTGCAGAACACAACTAGAATGCATGAAAGGAGTATAAAAATAATTTCACCAGATGAGAATTTGTATTCTAATAAGTTACGACCATTTAGATAATAGTCTGCAAAAGGGCCAAATGCTAAAATAGATGCAGCCTGTATAGGAGCAGTCTTTCTTAGGAGATCAAAATAGCCAATATTGTACTTCTTTTGTAAGGAGCCAATTGAAATTTGTTGCAATTAAGTGTGTAATACAGCCACCGTAACACACACAAACCCTTTGATATTGACCTTCACATCTGTGACAGTGTAGACACCAACACCAATAACCACAACAATCACAATTATCTTGACCGCTCTGGTATAATTCTTGTTGTGAAGAATCCACCCCATCACACAAACCATGAGAATGATTCTCAACTTTGAAATTTGATAAAATCCAACTGAGTTTAACATGAGACTCAGGTTCATCCCCACAATAGATGTATTGGCAATAATAGAGAACCAGAGCAATTCCCACAAGGGCATTTCCTTGGCAATAGAGTACCCAGTAGCATTTGACACAAATCCCACCATTGCAGTTAGAGTGAAGTGGAAAGCAGTTAATGTTGTAGCAAAGAAAGTTTACCATCCATGAAGCTTTCAACCACTCTTTAAGTAGCCATCATAACTCTGAAAATCAA